>JAJHSJ010000011.1:39915971-39993434 GCA_021015155.1 Magnolia officinalis
GAGAGAGAGAGAGAGAGAGAGAGAGAGAGAGAGAGAGAGAGAGAGAGAGAGAGAGGGAAGGGGAGGGACCCTGCCACTATGGGCCCTCCTTATACAATGCATACATCAAGTGGGTCCCAAATCATATGGACCCTACATCAAAATCAAATACTATGAACACCCACCTAAAGGCCTTCTTCTTTAGCTCCTTAAACTCCTAAACTCCTTGGCTTGCTCCTTAATGGTGGATGATGGAGATTGGATGGTTGGATTGGGTGGTAGGGAGGTGGGCCACACTAGCTTCTCCTCTTGGAGAGCTTAGATGTTGGATGGTCTCATGGGGTTGAAAAATGAAGAAATGAGAGAGAGATAGAGAGAGAGAGAGAGAGAGAGAGAGAGAGAGAGAGAGAGAGAGAGAGAGAGAGAGAGAGATGGGTGATAGGTGAGTGATGTGTACTTGACATGTAAGAGATGGGTAGCTTTGACTTTGGGGTTGCTTTGGGGATGGGACATGTACTTGACATGTGAGGTGATTGATTGGATTGATTTGACATGTTGTAGAGATTCTCTTGGGATTGCAAACGAGCGGCATTTCCTCGAACTGAACATGGACCCACATCTCCTGGCTTGGGTATCGCCTCGGCGTGCGAGACGCGGCATCGGAACTGTGGCGATGGCACGGTCACTAGGGTACAAGTCTCGGGTTGAACCGATTTTAGAATAAGGGATACGACTCAGGGTTGCCACAAATGCCGATAACAGATCATGGGTTGCTGAAATTCGACCGACCGCGAAAGCTTACGGAACGGTACGGTTTAAGATACGGGCCTTACAGAAACTGTAGTACAAAAATATCCTAAAATAAAGTCATTAGAATGTATTTATTCGATACAAATGAAAAACAAGTGTTTCTTCATTTACATTACTAGATGATGCCAACTAATCCCAGTAGTTGTTAACAATACTAATCATGGATATCCAAGTGTCACAACCATCAGAGACTAGCAACTACTACACATACATGAGTAGTTAACATGGAAAACATGTTATAGGACCTAGATAGGAACTTTAATTAACCTTCCTTGGAGGCATTCTCAAATCTCGACCCACACCATCAACTAATGACTTGATTTATTAGGTGAGGGTACAAAAAAAGCAGTGATGATTTTTTGCCAAAAATATCCATCTACTTAGCAATCCAAATGGCACAGTCATCCCATTCAGGTGCATACATCAACTAGTGACTTGATTTATTAGGTTACATCATATTAGTGTGAGGGTACAGAAAAAATAGTGATGATTTTTTCGCCCCAACTAAAAAAAAAATCCATCTACCTAGCAATCCAAATGGAACAATCATCCCATTCATATGCATGCATCTATGCAAAGAAAATGCCACCTTTCATGTCATATATTCCATTCCTGCTTGCCTCATGCTCACCACCATGAGACCATGTTGATGGCCAAAAAGCAAAAATTAAAAAAAAAAAAAAATTAAAAAAAAAAAAAAAAAAAAAAACATGATCGAAACAACCGATCTAGTGGACCTTCAAACTAGAAGGTGCAATGCAAAAATAGTTAAGATTTGGCATTCAAGAAGGAATGTATGAGCCAGGGATGGCTAGGATTGCTCTATTTTAGTTGTTTTTTTTTTTTTTTTTTTTTTTTTTTTTTTTTTTTTTTTTTTTTAACACTAGGGCATCCTATAAAGACCCACTAGTCGTGGGGTCTTGATCCAGTGTCTTGGCTTCTCTGGTAGCTTTGGCTGTTGTCCTGTTTGTTGTTTGTTTGTTTGTTTGTTTTTTTTTTTTTTTTTTTTTTTTTTTTTTTTTGGATTTTATCTCTATATTTGTATATATGTTTCTGTAGAATAAGTGTGTTTTATGCTCCAATTCGACATGAGTTTTTTTTTTTTTTTTTTTACTTGTTTTTCTTCTTCTTTTTTTGCCCTCCCTGGTTTTGCATTAAGGGAGGATAGGCTTTTCTTTTTTCTAGTTGTATGTGTTGTTGGGTTTAATTACTAGTTTCATATATCAGAGTGTCATTTGAGTTTTGCTTGTTGTATATGCTGCAATACCAAGATTTTCAAGATTTCTTCTGTAACTTTTCTTTTATTAGATTTTTCTTGGGGATGGTATACATGAGTTTTCATTGTTTGTTAAATGGGTTTTCTTTCCTATTTGTCTACAAGTGCTTGACTGGGCTTCTTCTTCTTCAACATTTAAATTTGGTTCTTTGTGTGAAAACTTGTTCATAGAAAAATGATTGTTGAGTGTCATTTGAATCTGTCTACTTGAGTTTTATCCAGCAAAAAGTTATGTTTGGATGAACAGTCGAATTGAATTTCCATTGTAAGTCTAATGAAGCGAATGGTTTCAGTCAAAATTCATATGGAAATAGTTCATAGGCAATCAATTGTCAAGTCTCATTTGAGTCTCTCTATTTCAATCTCATGTAAAAGAAAAGGTGTTTGCATGCGAACAAAAGTGTAAGTATTGGTGTAATAAAGTAGAAATAACAATTTCCTTAGCATTCATATGGACAGTCAAGACTCCAAACTGTGATTGCGTTTCTTCCAAGTTGGTCATGAAACTTGTGTAACTGAATTTTTTTTTTTTTTTTTTTTTTTTTTTTTTGTCATTTCCTCCTAATTAAACTGGCGCAATTCACTTCTCCTACACATCCAAATGCAGGCAAAACATATAAATAAAACTAATTTTTCAATAGAGTTTGATCAGCCTGCTAATTCAGAGAAAGAAAATAATAAATTCCTCCATTTGGTCAAAATCTTAACACCCCTAGTTGAAAGCTTCTTGAGGTCCATTTTGATATTTATTTTCTATACAACATATTCATTGTAATGTTTATTTTTCATCCAACTTATTCATAAGGTCACATAAACTCCGATGAAAGTAAATCACAAATATAAGCTTGATTCAAAGCTTCTGCATTCCCCAAAAATGTACCTTGTTTATTGCATGTATCACATGTACCTTGTTTACACATGTTAACTAAGAAGTGTGCACATCTTACATGTTAAGAGTTTTTTTTTTTCAAGTACCACACATGTTAACCCTATTTATTCCCCAAAAAGTTCAAAATGATAAAAGCTTAATCGCCAATGTGTGGTGCCTTTAGTTGGCCTTTTAGCCTGGGTGTTCTTTTTCTTTTTTCTTTTTTTCCAGTTCTTTTGGTTTTATGTTCTTTGATTTTATTCCCTTTGTTAAACAGTTCCTAATGCATGAATCCAAATCCAAGATTTCCTAGAAGAGGGATTTTCAGGTATTTGTATAGGAGAGATTTGCTTCTCGTGTGGTTCATCTTGTGGTTCTCTTACTTCGGGCTTGACTTGTGTTTATGGTGCAAGTTCAAGCATATATTTAGCTGAATTGCAGTAGGTGCAGCCCCAGAGCTGCAGCAGGTGGAATCCCCTATTGTAGTGAAGGTCAGGAAAAACCTTATTTGAACCATATTGAGTTTTTAATTCTTTTTTTCTTCTTCTTCTTAGAATTTGAATTTTTGATGGTTTCATGATTTGGGTTTTTGATCGTTTGGCTTAAAACATCAGATTGCATGATGGGTTTTGATTTTTAAGTTTTTTCTCCCATTTAGGTCCTTGATAAGATTAAGGGTTTCTTGATAAGATCATGTGTTTCTTGAATTCCAGATTTATTAAATGAGGACTTTATTTTTGTTCTCTTGTTTCTTTCTTTCTTTTTTTTGTTAGAATGACAGTTTAAGATGATTATGTACAAAACTCGCTTGAGTTCTCCTTGAAAACTACTTTATGGTCTAATGTTGAGAAAGGTCCTTGAAATGGTAATTTGAACTTAATTACTTCAGTATGTTAGAAAACGTCTAATAAATGAGAGAAGAAATAATGATTCCTGTCACTCCCATTTCAATTCTATCATGAGAACATCTGTCAACATCTTTGGTCTAATTCACATTTTTCTATTAAGAAAAAAGACGAGTTGAATTGTGCTGAACTTTCTTTGATTAGAAAAATTGGCTAGAGTCCCAAAGCATGACATCTATGAGCAGTATAAGAAACGGATGATGCCTGGTTATCGGCATAAGATAAACCCTCTGGTTAGTATCCTGTTCTTACTTCTTTCATCTTTCTCCATACTATTATGTATAATGATTAATGACAGACATTGTGTATGCATTTTTCACCAATCTGACGACAGTTATACATGTGTTGACCGTTGAGTGAGGCCCACCCAAACAGATCCATGCCTGAAGCATTTGGTGCCCCACTAATCTCCAATGTCTGATTGTACATGGTGTTGTCTGATTATTTAGTTTAAACTATAAAGTGTTTTTTTTTTTCTTCTTCTTTTAACCTATTGATTTTCCATGAATGAAATTGTTTCACATACAAGGTATGGCGTTGGGGGTTCATGCCTGTATCTCGATAGAACGTGCTTTGTGCTTTAACATTGAGGTCTTAGGATGGAGACAAACTTACCTAGGGCAAAAATAAAAAGTTTGGTTTTTTGCTTTGTGTTTTACTTCTCTTCACCTTACAAAAGACATGATTCTTCTATTTTAGTTGCCTAATTCATCTCCTTTAGTTATATTAACTTTTTTTTGCCTATTATTTGCAGTTTAGTTAGTTTTAAGTTGCTAAGAATCACAAAACTAATTCAAATTTTGTTCAAAACAAGTTGCACTCAAGTATTTCACTTTTGAAGTTTGGTATTATGGAGAGTTTCCACTAAGCGTGAATTATTATAATTAGCTTTTGTAAATAAATTGTGCAGGAAGAGAGTGATGTGTGGTATAAAAAAATAAATGAAAAAAAATGTTATCCTGCATTAATTACATCCATTTTTTTCATGTGTATGGGTGCATGTTTGGGTCTATTTTTTATATGTGAAATAGTGGTTTGTGTAGCCCACATGTGTGCGTTGGCCATGCCATTAGTGCTTGATCATCTCTCTCCAATAGGTGGGGCGCGCTGTTTAGATCTTGTACTCTAAAAATTAGGCCATTTCACACATGAGGGGGGCCATATCATACGAAACAAATGGACGGCTAAAAAAGTGTTTTAGTTTTAATGTAGCTAGGGTATGATGAAACTAGTTGTAGAAAATTGAATAATGCATACCAGATTTAGAGCTTCAAAATATCAGAAAAAAGAAGAAAATGTTAGTGCATAAATCTCTATATATAATGATAGAAGTTTTGGATGATTTTGCCTCTGCAATTAAATTTTAGGAGAGTCCTTGAATTAAAGATTTGAAAGGGCATATGAGGGAATTCTAATATAGGCGGTATTTGGATTAAAAATGTGAGTCATTGAACCATGGCTATTTCTGTCATTTCAGCCTAGCGTCTGCTTTCTCTCTCCATAGTTCTCTAGCCGTTACTTTCTCTCTCCCAGTCTCTCTTCCTTCATGGTTATACTTTGATGGCGAGTAATCTCCCTGACACCCTGGATTGCCACTATATGATGGTTATCGCCCCTTGAAATTAGCCACTGTAAAGAGGCCTTCTCAGGATAATTTAATTCAAACTTATCATCAAAAGGCCATGCATGTGGCCCAAAAGCCATGTTTATAGAGAACCTAGTCACAATATGTCCTAAATTCATCAACTGAACATGGAATTCTAAGAAAATAAATGGCAATTAATGAAAGAGCATAAAACTACGAGATGATATAATAGATTGCATACAAATGGAAATATCCCATCTCCATCTGTGCATAGAATGTTGTGTTTGCAATCACAACAAATTTGGCAAAGCAGCATTAAGTGGGTGTGAACTAGGCTGTTACACAATGGGCCCCATCGTGAATGTACCCTAGACCTAAATCAAACAGTTTAGTCACCGCTTGGGCCACATATGTACCTTGACACAGTTCAAATGTAATTCAGCTTGAAACACACAAGAACACACGCACACACAACTGATTGTACATCCAACTAGTTGGTATGTGGAGGCCACAATGTTGTTTGTGTGGTATCTCACTGCCCCAACAAGGTTGTCCCACCATGAAAGTGGGATGCCCCAAAGATTTAGTTAGTCCAACCATGAGAATGGGATCCCAAATGATTGTGGAGTTTTTTGGTTGGTTGTATTTGGTTTTCTATGGTGTGTCCCACCTGATCGTAGGATTAACCTGATTTTTGGGGGATCCAATTTTCATGAAGGGACAACCTTGCTGGTTGGCGAGATGTCATGATACAAACACTATGGTGGGTCTCACATGCCAACTAGTCGATGTACAGCTAGTTGTGTGTGAGCATTTCTCTCTATATATTTTGAGGCAACTAGAATCAATTTATCGTGAAGGCTAGCAGGAAGGCCAGATTTAAGCAAGACTTTAATGTTTTAGTCAAGAAAATGATGTTCTAGTAAAAGAAACAAATGTATAAGGCAACCACAAGCATTGTCTCAGAAGGAAGTGGTAGAATTGACATTGACTTCCAACATGCTACTCTTGCGCACATTGTCGTAATCTATGAAATTACCGACATCTTGTTGATGCAATCTGTAACGCCCTGAAAATCGGGGGTCGAGCATAGACTCAACTCCCGAGTTCCAGAACATCACATATGCAACAAAATGAATGATGATTGAATGTTGACTGTATTTGTGCATTGAACATGAGTGAGATTAAGCCAAAACAGCATATCATACTCCAGAGACAATTAAATTTGCAAGCGGAAGACTGTGATAGATAGATAAAATATATAACCTATGATGAGTCTCCAGAGTGTGATAACATTACCAGGTTAAATAAATACAAGTGCAGTTCTAAAATGTACCAAATGTGAGGAAGTGTAATGCCTCCTATCCCATGTACCATAGCCCCGTCAATACAATATCAGGTCTTCATTGACCTGCCAGAGAGACACAAATAGGAGAATTCCTCCTATCATCATAGAAGTAGTCCGGCTCTGCTTCACAAGCATCGCCACTACCTGAAACTCAACAAATATGGTTGGTGTGTACAACACCGTCCCGTAACGTGGGAGTGAGTGATCAACTCAGTGGAACAGTAAAGCATAGTTAACATGTTATCAACTCAGTCAAGCAATAATGATAAAGCAGTACAATCAAACAATTCTAACTACTCTTATTTAATGCAAGTATGAAATGACATGATGTATGCCCTTGCCAAACCACCCTCATGCGACATCATCTTACGTTCGCAAATGCTTAACTCCCTCAGTGCGCCACATCTACTAAGCACATGCGGTGCGATGATGATCATGATTACCGAGTTATTATTAGGCCATTTCAAACAGCAGTATTGGGAAACTAAGGTACCTCCCTTGTATCATTCCCAAACATGATCCATTCTAGGGTCGTCAATCCTAGTTAATCTCATACGATATTATGGTTTGAGAAGCATAGTGAAGGCATCGCAAAGGGCTCGTCACCCGTCAGCGCGGATACAGATCTCACCGTATGCGGCTCAATTGCTGGCCGTCAGCTCGAGTACAGGTCTCACCGTACTCGGCTCAATCACTAGCCGTCAGCTCGAGTACAGGTCTCACCGTACTCGGCTCAACTCATACTCTAGTTGCTGTGAAAGACTTGTCGCCAATCACAGACCCTTGGAGTATACTCGAAGATACTACGGAGGACTCGTCGCCCATCAGCACGAGTACAAATCTCACCGTACTCGGCTCTCGCCGTAAGTATCGACAGCTCGAATACAGTGTCCCATACCACCATGTTCGGCTCACGAGTTGGTTGCGCGATGGTCACTACGGGGAGGCACATGGCCCCAGCGTAGGCCGACAGCTCGACCACGGTGTCCCATACCACCATGCCCGGCTCATGCGTCTTAGCGGATCGAGGTACCATGGTTAAAAAGGGGGTTTCACTGGTAAGTTTGGTACCCTAGGTTCAAGCAGTAGCATCCAAACAGGGTGAACATGCATAAGGCAGATCGGGTTACTTGACGAGCTCGACTAGCACGATCGCCCGTTGAGCTGCACGACATGAAGTGCATAAACAACTTCGTCTGGCCTAGCCACTGCCGACAGGCAACGCACGACTCGAGTTCGTCGAACACATCCCACGTGGCAAATGAATCTCAGCCACGAGTTCAATCTCGTTACCGATTGCCTGGGCCATAATCATAGCCCCAAACACAATCAGTTGCAGATAGACAAAGCAGTAATGGATCAAGATTCAACTCATACAGTCAAGGTCTGGTATTATCCGTTTAGGGCTGCCAGGGCTGTTGCACGCACTCGTTGCTCCGCTCCCCCATCACCCATGACGGATCATACAACGTAAATATAAATTTAAACATATGCATTACATAGTTAAAATCATAAAGCAGTTGAGCATGTTAGGAATCACAACACAAGCATGAGTTTGTACATGTTCAATTCCTAATCACACAACTATCAAAGGAGATCATACACATAGTTAAAAGAGGTTGAGAATCATATCTCAACACCCTTATACATTACAATTTACTAACTACTACTCATTCAGACATTTCAAGAAACACTTAAACAAACATACATCAACATACATGACATATGTCGATCACATAGGCATTAGGCCAAATCCTTTCACTAGGGAGTTGCCCCAATCATAACACGCGTACACCCACGACGGATAGTCATGGCAAGCAGAAATCCAAGTTCCATATTCATTCAGTCATTTCCACAAACACTTGGGCCACACATTTTAGCATATATAGTGTATATTGGCCGTGGCGTGACTTAGGGCAAATCCTTTCGTCAAAGGGGGTATCGCCAATACATCAATCATGAATCCATGACAATTAGTCATGGCGAGCACGAATGAGAATTCTATACTCATTCAGCCATTTCCACAAACACTTAGAATACACTATTACAACATACATGGTGTATGTTAGTAAAACATGTATTAGGGTTATCCTTTAGCCAAACGAGTATTTTATCCATGTATACCATAATCATACAACAAATAATCATGATAATTACATTTCCAAAACTTACACATATACGGTATTTCTAGAATACACAATTTCAACATACGTAGCATTTACAAGTGAACTTGTATTACGGCGATTCTTTTCGCCAAACTAGTATTTTATCCATATATAGTATAATCATACATTAAATAAACATGTCAAACATTTCTCCAAAAAAAATACGTATACGGTATTTCTACGTATACCTAGAGTATGTGAAATTCCATATTCTATAACGTTAATCGAAACAAGAAACGGAAAGCACTTTGTACATGTGCAATTGCATGCAGATCATGAATCTATCATTATCTGACATTGAAAGCATTGAAAACCCTAACCTATACACCTAAAGTCCGCACCTTTTGTCGTAGAATCGTAACGGAGTTGATAGGTTTGCTAAGCTTCCGTATTCGGCAGTTTGGCAACCTAGAGAACGAAATAGGTTAGCTATTTCACAACCTACAACAGTCTAAACCCCAAAACAGATTAGGGTTAGGGTTCCTTACCTAGAAACGACGCCGAAAACGCCGGAAAAGCGTCAAGAAAGGGATGGTGCAGCCCGTGTGGTGGCAGGGAACGACGGCAGGGAGATTCTCTCACTTCTCCCTCACTTCCACTCTCTTTTCCCTCTCTCAAAACCCAAATTCGTATGGCTGCCATGAGAGAGGGTTTAAGGTCCTTATATAGTCTCAAAACTCACCGAAATAGACTCCTGTTCAAGGGTTACTGCTAATATAGGTATTTCGTCACTTTTCCAGCTCAAAAGAGAGGTTCTGGTGGCCCTCCTTGAGTCAAACGTCAGACTTAAGCGCACCACACATGGATCTATGTGGGATTACGTTTTTGACTCGATCGGATTCCCAGATCGCATGTGGCGGACCACTTTCAGTTCAAAGGTCAGTGGGCCACGATCCGAAATTCCAAGTACATGTAAATGTTCCTGAAATTTTTCCTGATCCGAGGGTGTAATTTGGTCTGATTCTGACGGTCTGGTTGCTTAATACTGATGTGCAAGCGAATGGTGCCAGATCACTATTCCTGATATTTATTTTGGAATGGGAATAGTGTTTTTCACATTCCCTCGCTCCGGATCCAAACGAATGGCCGTGGGACATCAGCTGGACCTGATTTTCGAGATGATTGTCAAGCCCAGTGAGGCGGTCCTAGTTCCTTAACTTCGTGTTAATCGGACTTCTGAGGTGCGGCCTAGACCTAATACGAAGTTTCATTTCATTCCCGAGAGCAGCCGGGAAATGAGTTTGGTTCTAAACTTTAGGGTAACCTAGAGTCACTGATTTTGCAAGTTTTGGGTCTTGCAGATCGTATTTAAAGCGATCCCAACGGATTTCATGGCTAATCGAGTTTTGCACTTAGTTAACTTTGTTAAATTTCTAAAGGATTTAATCCTAATTGTTTTCTGGTTGAGATGGTACTTAGGCCTTTGTAGTTTGTATATAAAGTGATCCAAGTTTTACTACTTAGCTAGTTTAAGTTAGTGTCTAGGGCGAAAGTGCTTTGAAAAATTGAAAGCATAAGGTAGTGAAGGGTGGGATTTGTGAAGAAAAATGGTTTAAAGAGCAATTTTAGACTGTGGGATTGAGTTTTGACAAGTTGATAAGGTCTTAGGATCAACCCATTGCCCTAGGACGTCTAATCCCAGGTTGGCAAAAATCCGGGATGTTACACAATCTATGGAACAACTATCCAACAAAACCAAACTCAACATTCTCTTCTAAAGGAACACTAACAGAATAACAGCTTGAGGTTAAGAAATATTCCATGAGAAACTAACTTAGAGGGTGTTTGGATGGAAGGAAATAAATATATGCATAGCAAAATGTAATTTGGAATCCTCAAGAAATGGAAAACCATGGATTCCAATTTTCATCTGTTGTTTGTTTTGAATTCCAATTGTACATGAATTTCATGTCGGTTCTCTCATTTCATGTGTTTTCTCAACCTTGGAAATAAATGTAACATCATTTTTGGGAGAAATGAATGTCCTTGGGTTTTTTAGGAGGTGGATTTTTCACTGAAATTGATGTCATTTCTAAGGTTTCCCACATTCCCAAGAAACCCTGTAGAAAAAGTCATATTGGGTCACAGGTTTTTCATATTATTTATTAGTGGGTCAATACACCAATACTCAGTATTTCCATAATATGAAACTTCAACTATATTATAAGTTGTTTTTATTATATTCAAATGCGATGTGTGATGCTTACACATCCAGCATGAGTACTTCAATAGTAGACAATCAACCACTACAATTGAAGTTTTATTAACTACAGTTTTCTACTGTAGAAGCTCAGACGATATAGTTTAGAGTATCTCAACATGCCAACATGTCCATCCAGTTACATGATGATGTTCAAAAATAGTGTTCTCATAAAATTCTGTTCATGGTAAATATAAATGCAAAAAAACGTGTAACTATGTAATCAGGAAAATGAGTTAACAAGGGATTTTTTTTAATATAGGATAGCTATGAGACCAACCATGCTTTATGGTAAAGAATGTTGAGCAGTCAAGGAACAACATGTTCATAGGATGAGTGTAGTAGATACGCTGATCTTGAGACGGATGAGTGGCAAGACAATGAAGGATAGAATTAGGCATCAATTCATTCGAGGGAACGTTGGAGTAACACCAATAGGTAATGACATGAGGGAAAATAGACAAAGATGGTTTCATGTGCAGCAGAAACCAAGAACTGTGACAATTAGGAGTGAGTCAGTTCAAGTTGAAGGCTCCAAGGGAGAGGCCCCAAAGGATGTGGGTGGAGGTAGCAAGAAAAGAGTTGAGGAACTATGGTTTAACTAAGGATATGGTCCTTGATAGGTTGGAATGCGTAACAGGATTTATGTAGGTGGCCTCAGTTATTCAGGATAAGGCTTAGATGATGATGATCTAATCATACTAACATCAAAACTACAATTATAATACCAAAAACAATGAAAATGGTTTAAGTATTATCCAAGGTTCTATGTCAAATTGCAGCTACATGTCCATTACAGTTGCTTAACTACCTGAAAATGAATGAAACCAGACTGTGAGTTATTCTCATGGGTAATTTAAGTACCACATTTATTGCATTTGTTTAACAAATCGTTATCTTATACACTGCTATGTTTTATGTGTGATTATGTGTGTTAAATCCTGAAAATTTCCTTCCTGATTTAGCACTAGATCTTCCTTATCAATGACCTCTACCACTATGTTGTTTTTCATTCAAACACAGTTTTGACACCTTCGCAGGAAGTAGCTAAATTAGTACAACATGACTTTGGGAGCATTGACATCCTTGTGCACTCTCTCGCCAATGGCCCAAAGGTACCGTAGTAACTATATTATTCACGCCTCTTCTCATGTTTATGTTTGTTTCCATCTAACTTGTAATTTCCTTTATAGGTTAGTAAACCTGTATTAGAGACATCCCAAAATGGATATCTTGCAGCGATTTCAGCATCAAGTTATTCCTATTTGTCATTGCTCAAGCATTTTGTTCCAATAATGAATCTAGGCAAGCTTCTCAGAAAACGAAAAAAAAAAGTGGGATGCCTGATTTTTTAGCTAGCTAGGGTCATTTGCACTGTGGGACCACTTGATGAATGGCTGAGATTGGCACCATGTGCCTTGTTGGAACCTATGGCTTAGTGTAGATGGGTTGCCTAGCCAACCTCTATATTTGTGTGTATGTGCAGTCAACTTACCATATGAACATGTGGTCCATGTAATGTTACAGGTGGTGCATCAATTTCTCTCACATACATTGCTACCGAAAGGATCATTCCTAGGTAACTTGATTTACACACCCTGTGATTTTAACAGCCCATGTAAACCAGAACTATTAAAGAAAGGATTCTTATTGTTGTGTTGTTCTTTATATACTAATGCATACAGATATGGTGGGGGCATGAGTTCAGTTAAAGCTGCTCTAGAGAGTGATACCATGGTGAGATTTTTGTAGTTGGCCGGTCTGCTACCTTCAATGCAAAATATATATTTTCCTGAAGTAAATGGAGTTGTATTTATAACATTTTCTGATCTGGCAGGTGCTTGCATTTGAAGCAAGAAAGAGCCACAAGATTCGAGTTAATACAATATTTGCTGGTATGACTGTTATCTTCGTACTTTTATTTTTTGAGACATGGTAGTTGCTAGAGTATCTCCCTGTCGTGACATTTTTCACATTGATGAAAACTTTCAAGTCCATTGAGAAGCCGTGCAGCCAAGGCCATTAGATTCATCGACATGATGATTGACTACTCATCAGCCAATGCAGGATTATATCATGGTGATTTCCCGGCAACTGCTGAAACTCCATTAGATTTTAATAGACAGAATTAAATTGCATTCCCCAACTGGTGAAATTTTTTTATTTTTTATTTTTATTTTTATTTTTATTTTATTTTTTTGCAGTGAGATGATAGGAGTTGGCCATGAATACATGGAAGAGTTCTTCAGTTGTTGCGAATCCATTTTGGCTAAAGATGGTTTGTTTGTCTTACATGTTACATATTGTTTATTATATTTTTTCTTAATTATGGTTTGATTTGAATTATCTAAAAAGAAAGGTGTACCTGTAGTAGTCCATTCAAATGGCCCCACTTAGCCATTTCCTCATTGAATTGAGTTGTTACCAATTTTGTGAATGAGATTCTTATTAAACAATTATGTGAATTATTTTTTAAATGACTATCAGGTGTAAGATTCAAAATAAATAAATAAATAAAATCTGATGATATTTTTTTAAAATTTACAGATATTTTAGCGACCGACCAAATCCGTCGCTAATTTCTCAACAAGTAACATATCAACGATGGATTTGTTTTAATGACGAATAATTTGGGTGGTTTTTTTCAGAATTTTAGCGACGGATCTTATCCATTGGTAATCTGCGATGGACCTTATCCATCGTAATTCAACGACGAATTTTATCCGTCGAAAAAAAAAAAAACTGACCCAGTAAACGCGACGGACCAAGCGACGGACGAAATCCGTCGTTTTTTGGTTTTACAACGGATTTGGTCCGTTGCAAATCCATGATTTTGGCATAGTGGAATAGTATGATAATCCAGATTAATACTGAACAATTGGATACCTTAATAGGTCTAAGATGGGTATGCTCAATAGTTTAGATTGATATATATCAAGTATGCGATAACACCTAAATATTGCATATTTATCCCCTCAATTACATTAGCTTCCATTGTATTTAAGTGTTAATTTGATGATATTGAACAATTGGATAGCTTAATAGGTCTAAGATGGGTAAACTCAAAAGTTTAAATCGATAATAAATTAAGTGTGTGATAACGCCTAAATATTATATATTTATCCTCTCAATTGCATCAGCTTACCTTGTGATCTTTGATAGTGGAACCGGTACATTAGAAGTCGGTGAGAATCCAACTTCCCGAGTCAGAAGACAAATGAGATGGCCAAAGGGAAGATGTGTCGACCAACTCCCTCTCAAGAGGTGGGCACACTTATGTAGTATAATGGTCGGTAGACACAAATGTACTCTCATCACTACATTTTAGATAATATATACCATGAACATGGTAAGATCCACTCAATTG
Organism: Magnolia officinalis; assembly: GCA_021015155.1. Taxonomy (NCBI): domain Eukaryota; kingdom Viridiplantae; phylum Streptophyta; class Magnoliopsida; order Magnoliales; family Magnoliaceae; genus Magnolia; species Magnolia officinalis. The sequence continues at coordinate 39,930,475 of JAJHSJ010000011.1, forward strand.
GTTCCCCTTGGATAGACATTAGTGGAGAAAATGGAATGAATGATGCGAAATTAACTAGACATAGTGGACGACCTAAGAGCATTTCCTTGAATCCATTGCTAAGCCCTCCCATTACATAAAAATTTGGTCATCATGACCCGTATTTGTGAAGAGGCGAGGTTGCAATCAGGTTGTGGCTCCCTAGATAGGGGATCACCAATCAGGATGGCAATTTTCTCTGGTGTGATCATGACGAGACGACTACTAACCTCGACTTCAAAGGATGGAGGTCAGAGAGTTAGTTTTCTACAGTTGGACAGAAACCTATACACTTGCTTCTTTTGGGACATGCCCCTAAATTTCATAACATTCTCCCATCCTATGGCCCTTAACATACCATTTATGTCAAAAGATTGTACACACTGGATATCGACACTTCTTTCAAATATGATCTTACAACACTTGTATTTGGCCAATGGAGAGTCAGTTAAGGGTGTTTCCTGTACTAGAAGCTCCTCAGAGTGACTAGGAGAGGGCTGAGGAGAAGGTGATCGGCGTGTAACATGATTTGCCCTCTGGGGTGCCAACTTCTTGACCCGAGTGGGCCGAGAGGATATGTGGGATCCTGGTCCTTTACAACATCACTCGTGTGCACATGTGTCCTAACTCGCACTGTTGATAGACCATACACTGCACCCTAGTGCACCTAGAAAACTCACTAAAATGATTTGTTCTGAATGACCTTGAGACCTCTATCATGTGGACCACGTTGTCGTTGCGGTCACAATGATGAAAATCGTGTGTCAATCCGACGCTCCGTTAGTGAGATATGAGTCATCGAATGTATGTCCCAAATTATTTATCCAGTAACACAAGTAACATTTATTATGCTAGGCCCATTGGACTTGAGCCCATGTGGGCCTAAAGCCCACTTTTAGAACATGGTAATTACCAACAAATAAGACAATTGCTACATGAAAAATAAGAACCTAACACATATAACACAAAATTGGATTCTATCCCAAAACTTGTCATTAGCTCTCTCCCCATGCCTTAAAAACTAATCATGGCTCATGTCCACCTCATCCTATACATGCATTCAATGCATGTCTTGATTTGTTCCACATCACTTCAAAAAAATAATTGCAACACTCCACTTCATCATCCACCATACATCACCTATAACCCATAACCCTTATCCATCCATTAGCCAATGGATGTCTAGATTTCTTCCACCTTAGCCAATGCATGCTTAGCACCATCCACCTCATCCATCCACTACTCATACCATACATCACATTCCACCTCACTTTTAGCACCAATGAGATCCCATGAACTTGCCACATCATTTTGTCACCTCAACCCCCAATTCCCTATAGAAGAGTAGGAGCTCTCTTGCACTTGTTCTTTTCCTATGCTTAGAAAAATTCTGAGATTTTAAGAGAGAGTGAGAGAGAGTGGGACCAAGGTGTATCCCACCATTGATCAAGAGGGAGTGGACCACACATCATCATCCAACCATCCATCCATTGAAGTGAGTCTATGAAATTACGGTGAAGACCGCTTTACTTGAAGTTGGAATATGCCAATGTCCTAGAGGGGGTGAATGGGACTTTTTAAAGTTTTTATGATTTATTCAAAATCCTATTACACTAATCCTAATAAACAGACATATATATATATTAGGATTACTCAACAATAACTCTACTGGCTTCCAAGACCGGTAGAGGATCCAATCACAAATAGTTTAAGAAGTAAACAATACGCAACCTAGTTCATGATAGATATGACTGTGTAAGTGTGTGAGATGTGATCAGATATTCAGAAGAATAACAATTTCAAACACAGTCATTTTTATAGTGGTTCGACGATAAGTCTACTCTACTCTCGGTAACCACACTCAACCCTTGAGTGTACCGGATATCACTAAGGAGGTTTCAAAGCGGTTCACCTCAAACCTAAGGTTTTAAATCAGGTTCACCTTCAACCTTTACAACCTACACTAAGGCTGATTGTTTATGCTCTCATGAGCAAGGGTCAACACAACGCACCCACTTTTAGGCACACTGGCCAAGGATCTTCCATAAGACCCTACTGAAGGTTTCTACACGGTTCACCTCAAACCCGAGGTTTCACAGCGGTTGACCTTAAACCTAAGGTTTTACTAGTTCACCTTCAACCAAATGTTTATGCTCTCTATAGAGCAAGGGTCCACACAATGCACCCGCCACGTACACTCCCGCCCCCCTACGAGGACTTCAAAGGGTGAGAATCACTTAAGACCCAATCCTACGAAGGAATGATCACAAGTGTCCTCCTGGACTCTAGATACTTACAAATAAGTTGATGAGTCCCGTTAAGCACAATGCCGAAGATCTCCTCCTCCTTGTTGACAAAGAGTCTTCTGCTCCCTTGATCCACAACACAAAATGATATCCCAATACTCCGCTTCGGGTTGGGCCAAGGTCAAGATGGAATCCTACTCTAAAAATGCTTTCGTATCAAGAAGATAGAGCGACTCCAATCTTATGCATTCAAGGCATCCCAACTTAATGGTTTATCATTAAGTTAGTAGCTGGAGGATCCTTGAATGCGGAAGTTGAAAAGGCCTAGCTATATGTCCTAGAGGGGGGGTGAATAGGACAATGCCAAATAAAAACTTATAATAGCGAAATTAAGAAGAATATGATAGCCAAATTAAACTATAATGCAAGAAGGTAAAACAACCTCAAAAATTAGATCTTGAGAGGTTGATACAAATGTTATTCTAAGGACAACCTTTCACCAAAAACCAGAGTTTATGGTAGGACAACCTTATTTCTAGAAAGATCTTTGTATCAAATCTTAAACCAAAGAGAAATAAGGAAATAAATACAAACTGAATTGAAATAAAGTGTAATCACAAATGTATTGTTCTAGGGACAGCCATACACCATAAAAATGGCAGGGCAACCTTGCTGGAACAACTTTAAAGGAAATTTAAATTCAAGTAGATAAAGGAATATCAGAAAGTAAATTCTAAACTATTACAAAATTCTCACAAAGCTTGAATTAAATGATTACAACATTCACCACATTCATACATCCCACAAAAGAATAATTAAAGATTAGAAATGTAAATCATTCAACCATAACAGTAGGGATTATAGTGGTTCGCCTGTGTGTTCACCAACTGTTAAACAACAGCCACACAAAATGCTACTCCACTCCTAATATCCTCACGCAGGGGATATTAGCGTTCACTAATAAAATAGGTTTTCCCAGGTTCACTAAAAACCTTTACAATTGTGTCTTTGTCTGTGGGCTTACACAATAAAAAAAACCCCACTTCTGAGTTTTCCTGGCTCTCCTCAGATAACCAATACAACAAGATTTTTCTGGCAAATCTTAAAAGAAACCAAAACAGAAAGGAATTTACAATTAAATGTAAAATACCTGATTATCTCCTTCGATGTAGCAGCCCGGTAGAACCAAGTCAGAGTAGATGATTGAATATCCAAGTTCAATGTCCAATACTCAATTACAATGGTTCTATTTCTAATAGATTTTAAATTTAACCAAGTAGGGCTTGCCTTAATTGATTTTGATTCCAAAGAAAGGGAATAACGATTCCTCTTATCAAATTAGAATGGAATAGCAGAAACAAAATCAATTAAACAAAGCTAAGGAAAGAGAATATTAAATAAGCACACTTAGCTTAGATGGAGCACAGAAATATCTCTCAGAAGTTCGACGAAGATTGGCTTGAATGGATTAATTAATTCGATGATTTCTTCTGAGATTCGTGCTCTATTTATAGGTGAGCAGATCGCATCTTTGACTGGTCTAAGGAACCCTTCGACTAGTCGAAGAAATAACAAATTTGAAAAAAATCGGGCGCGATAAGCTTTGACCGTTCTACGACTGGTCGAAGACCTCCTTCGACTGGTCGAAGACCTTGTGATTTTATCGCTGGACTTTGTGTCGAAGATTTACGACTGGTCGAACAACCAGTCAACACTGTTCCTTCGACCGGTCGAACAGATCCCTGGACTAGTCGAAGAATAACAGAATTTATCCATTTTTTATAACAAACTTACGACTGATTGAGGATTTTCTTAGACTGGTCGAAGCAACTCTAGGACTAGTCGAAGAAGGCCTAGGACTAGTCGAAGAACTGATCAAACTTATGTAAAATAAACATTTGATTTATGTATCCAAAGTGACCTACTTCTAAGGTCATCCTAAAGTCAGTCAAACCTCAACCAAGAAGTAAGGACATTGAAATATTTAAACTAGCGACCTTGAAGTAAGAGTCTTGAAGTCTTGATATAGCTCAATCTTGAAAGTGTCTTGAATTCTTCATGAACTGCCTTGTACATGTCTTGAGTTCTTTATGAACTGACTTATACTCTTCTTGAAGTCTTGAAGCTTGAGTCATGTCTTGTGAGTAGTTCTTGTATTCAAATTTGATCTTTATACTTGTGAGCTTAGCTTGTTCATGAATGTTGATCTTTGAGAGAGCTTCACTTATGCAAGATATAAAACAGTGATTTTGGCACCACAAATTTGACAACAAATAGGGATATAAAATATAGCACTTACAATCTCCCCCTTTGTCAAATTAGTGACAAAACACATAACAAATATAAACATAAACACAAAACCAGTAAAACACCAGTTGCTTCAATATTCAATATTCAACATTCAAACTCCCCCTGAGTAACATAACCAATGCTACTCCTTTCACCTCTCATAATCACATCGATAAGTTAAGAACAAACCTTACCCCCCCTTTTTGTCACTATATGATAAAGGAGAACTAAATAAAGAGATATATGAGAGTAAACATGAGGAGTTATGAGATTATAGCAAAACAGATATAGAGATACTCTTCATAGCTTCATATAGAATAAATATCCACCATAAAATAGTGATAGTATCCAACTAAAATTCAGTTAACCAAGTGCTAAATTATAAGGTTATTACAGACCAGCAAATCCCATAAAGACTAGTCAGAATTAGAACTAGAAGACGGAGCAGGAATAGAGGGATCAAGTTGGTGCATGCCTTTGTTTAATCGCCGAAGATATTTCCGCATGTACTTGAATTGAGAATCATGAGTAACAGACATGTTTTCTAATTTTTCATTCAAATTCTCAACTTTTCCCTCCAATGCACTCAGACGTGCATCAAAATCAGATGGTACAAAATCTGGATCATTTGTCGAATCAGAATTCAGTTCTTCAAAGATATCATCCATATTAATGTCATCCCCTACTTCTTCATGACCAACACCACCACCATTACCACCTTGTTCAGAAAGTAATTCAAGCTTCATCTTATTGAGATTAGTGTTGTTGAAAATCAGATGATGAATAGGTGCTTCATTAACAGGCATATCGACCAACATATGTGTGGCCAATACAGTCATTAAATAACCAAAAGGGATGTCACTATGACCAGGATGGAGTCTAAACTGAAGAAGGAAATGACAGATTAGGGATGGCAGACAAATCTGAGTACCACTGGCAATAGCATGAATAATACGTACCATAAATGAGGTCAAGTCAGTTTTATTACCTGACCGAGGATACAGATTGGACACAAAGATTCTATGGAGCACTCTGTATTTGGGTAACAAAAACCTTGCGGGAAGCGCATTCCCTTTTCGTGTCCATTGAACATCCATGTTACACAAATCTCTAGTGAGCATACGTTTTTCAGAAATTGAGGGTTTATCAGTTAGGTTATGGATAGGAATACCCTCATCATTTACAGGAATCTCCATAAGGGCTGAAATTAAATGTCGATCAATTTCAAATGGCCCTTCACTAGTAGATATTTTAAAAGTTAAACTATCTAGTGAGAAGTCACTTATGCATGTAAACATGGATTGAGCAATGGACCGGTATGCAGGCCCACCCCAATGCAATAAGTTAGCCCAACCTACAGCTTCAAGTAAAGGTAGGATACCAAAAGGTGCAATATGGTTAACATCAATAGGATGTTCAACAATCACATTACGAGCTCTAAGGTCTATAACATAAGAAGGATCATTAGTAGGCTCAAGAAGATGACGTTTGGTCAATCTGGAGGAAGTAGAAGGACCACGGGAAGTAGATTTTTTACCTCTAGAAGCCATTTGCAACAAGGATATCAAGAAATTAAGAAGTTGCAAAGGATTGAGAAGAGGGTTTCTTCAAAACAGATTTTTCAAAAATCAAACCCCAAATCTCAATGAAATCAAAAATAGAAAGCTTCAAGATAGACAAGATAGTAATCTAGACACTGATTTGCAATAAAAACGTAAATGGAACACTAACCTTGAAGAACACAAATGGTGGGTTCGACAAGTCGAAGCTCGGCTCCTTTGAGAGAAAAAAAAAAGAAAATGAGGAAGAAAGCAAAAATCTCCAAATTTAAATGATTTCCGAGATCTACGACTGGTCGTAGGTATCTACGACCTGTCGTAGGACGACTGGTCGAGTACACTCACGACAGGTCGAAGGAATTAAAAAAAAAGCATATTTCTTACAATTTTGAAAGAAAATGAAATTAAACCTAACAAATATATACATTATGATACATGTAGGCATAAATAATCATTTTAAAATACACATGCCAAGATCAAATTTCATCTTATTAAACCTAATTTTATCAAGAGGTTAGTGAAAATATCAGCTCTCTGATCTTCAGTAGGAATATATTCCAGAGATATAACTTTTTCTTCTACCAATTCCCTAATATAATGAAATCTAATGTCAATGTGCTTAGTACGAGAATGCTGAATAGGATTTTTTGAAATATTTATTGCACTGGAATTATCACAATGCAATAACATAGAATCCTGTTTAATTCCATAATCACTCAGCATTCGTTGCATCCAAACAAGCTGTGTACATGCATTACCAGCTGCGATATACTCAGCTTCAGCTGTTGAAAGTGATATAGAATTTTGTTTCTTACTAAACCAGGAAACTAGACAATTTCCAATGTAAAAACAACCACCACTGGTTGATTTTCTATCATCTAGATTACCAGCCCAGTCAGCATCCGAGTACCCAGCTAATTGGACACTAGTCTCATGAGGATACCAGAGACCGAGATTTACAGTACTTGCGACATATCTAATAATTCGCTTGACAGCAATCAAGTGTGATTCTTTAGGATCAGATTGATATCTTGCGCAAATACCAACACTTAGAGAAATATCAGGTCTACTAGCAGTTAAATATAACAAACTACCAATCATACTCCGATAAAGTTTTGAATCAACATTTTTACCATTATAGTCTTTTGAGAGTTTCAGGGTAGTACTCATAGGAGTATCGAAATTCTTGCCATTCTCAAATCCAAATCTCTTGATTAGATTCAAAGCATACTTAGATTGAGAGATGAATATTCCTTCAGGTTGCTGCTTAACTTGCAAACCAAGGAAATAAGTCAATTCCCCAACCATGCTCATTTCAAACTGTGATTTCATCAAGTCTGCAAACTCAGTAGTCAAGTTAGTACAAGTTGAACCATAGATGATATCATCAACATAAATCTGTACTATTAAGATATGATCATTATGTTTTTTAACAAATAGAGTTTTATCAACAGATCCCATTTGAAAATTGTGACTTAAAAGAAATTTTGTTAGTTTCTCATACCATGCCCTAGGTGCTTGTTTTAATCCATAAAGTGCCTTTTTAAGCCGATACACATGATCAGTATTTTTGGGATCTTCAAAACCCATTGGTTGTTCAACATAGACTTCTTCATGTAAATCGCCATTTAGAAAAGCACTTTTCACATCCATCTGATAGATCTTTATCTTTCTAAAACATGCAATGGATATAAATAGTCTGATAGATTCAAGACGAGCTACTGGTGCAAAAGTTTCATCGAAATCAATTCCTTCAATTTGAGTATAACCTTGTACCACTAGTCTAGCCTTGTTTCTAATTATATTTCCACATTCGTCAGACTTATTTTTGAAAATCCATTTTGTTCCAATGATGTGTTTATCTTTAGGTCTTGGTACGAGATACCAAACATCATTTCTTACGAATTGGTTAAGTTCTTCTTGCATCGCAACAATCCAGTTCTCATCAGCAAGAGCTTCTTTTACATTGGATGGTTCTATTTGGGATGTAAAACATACATAATTACATAAATCCTCAAGTTGTCTACGGGTGCGAACACCAGTGAGAGGGTTTCCAAGAATTTGAGTGGTTGGATGATCTTTAACAGTCCTCAATTCAGATTCAGTCTGATTTGATGAAGTATCGGGTTTATCAATGATTAAAACTTCATCATTATCTGAATTAGAGATAGGCTTATTTAAGTGATCATCAATGACAACATTGATGGATTCTTGAATCACACCAGTCCTTTGTTCAGAACCCTATAAGCACGACTGTTTAAGGAATATCCTAGAAAAATCCCTTCATCACTCTTTGTATCAAATTTCCCAAATTTTCACGATCACGTAAAATATAGCATTTGCTGCCAAAAACTCGAAAGTATTTAACAGTAGGCTTTTTATTGAACCACAATTCGTAAGCCGTTTTGTTATTATCTTTGCTAGTGTAGACTCGGTTAATAATATAGCAAGCTGTGTTGACTGCTTCAGCCCAAAGATTTTTAGAAAGCTTCATGCTATTCAACATGACATTAGCCATTTCTTGAAGTACTCTATTCTTTCTTTCAACAATTCCATTTTGTTGTGGAGTTTTGGGAGCAGAGAATTCATGTAATATTCCTTGGTCAGTACAGAACTTCTCAAAATTGCTATTCTCAAATTCAGATCCATGATCACTACGAATCTTACTGATTTGAGAACATTTTTCAGTTTGAATCCTTCTGAGAACTTTACTTACTTCTTCAAGGGTTTCAGATTTATCCCTTAAGAAGACTACCCATGTAAATCTGGTAAAGTCATCAACTATTACCAAGATATACTTTTTCCACCACGACTTTCCGTTCTGGTAGGTCCTATCAGATCCATGTGGAGGAGTTCGAGTGGTCTTGATGTGGTATTTGAATTCACCTTTTTGTGTGAGTTCCTTGTTTGTTTGCCTATCTGGCATTCACCACATATTTTATCTAATTTTTGAAGTTTGGGTAAACCTCTTATAAGTTCTCGTTTGCTCAATCTATATAAATTTCGATAATGTACATGTCCAAGACGTTTGTGCCATAAATCAGTCTCGTCTGTATGGACCATGTGACATGTTTGATTAGATGAGCTGGATTCGCTAATAATATAGCAATTTTCAGATGTTCTACGTCCAGTTAATATTACAGAACCCTTATTGTTTAGTATTTCACAGCTTTGATTAGAAAACCGAACACTATGGTTATTATCACATATTTGAGATATACTAAGCAAGTTATGTTTTAAGCCTTCAACATATAAAACATTTTTAAACACAGGAAGATTAAAAAGTTGAACCGTACCTTGGCCTATAATCTTGCAGTTGCTACCATCACCAAATGTGACTGAACCATCAGTCATATCTTTCAGATCTGTGAATAAAGCTTTGTCCCCTGTCATATGCCTGGAGCATCCACTGTCTAGGTACCATTTTGAATGACTTGTTGCTTTGAAAGCAATGTGAGCAACCAAGCAGGTGACTTTTGGAACCCATTTCATAACTGTTTTAGGTTTAGGAACATAGTTGGTCTTCTTATGTTTATAGTTGTAAGAATGACCTATAGAGTTAGATTTTAGGAGCTCCTTGAGTAAATCAACTATCTTTTCAGCTAGTGGATTTCGTTTCTGATTAAAGTTGACATGGCTGCTTCTAGGTTTTTGAAAAGTTTTTGAATTTCTAGAAAAATCTTGATAAGTACCTTTTCCCTTTTGAGTTTGAGGACTCTCCTTTAACAAACATAGGAGTATACTTTTGTTTAGGAGGTAGATTTTTATCATATCCCAATCCGGATAGATCGCCACATTTTCTTGATCCGGATAAAAGTTTTTCTAACTTTGGATCTCCTTGGGCATATTTCCATGTGTCCTTTAGACTCAGAAGAGAAGATACTTCAGTTTTGAGTTTCTCAATTTCAGATTTCAAATCAATAATTAGGGAGTTCTTGAATTCCAAATCGCATTTTGATTTTTCAAAACAATCTGAAATTTGTGATTTTTCTAAGACAAGCGATTCAAAACATTCTTTGAGTTTAGAAAACTTTTCTTTTTGAAGTTTAAGTTTGACAGCAATTTTACAACTTTCCTTATATAGGGCATTGTAAGCATCTTGAAGATCATCTTCATTTTCACATTCACTACTCAGATTTTCTTCACTTGTTGAGTCATTATCTGAAAATGTGAATTTGGCTAGAGTCATAAGAGCTTTAACCTCATTGATCAACTCAGTTTCAGAATCTTCTGATTTAGAAGAAGCTTCAGAATCAGATGATTCATCCCATGTAGCCAACATACCTTTCTTCTTAGGCTTGTCCTTTTTAGGACATCTATTTGCTAAATGCCCATATTCTTGACAGTTGTAACATTGACTATCTTTCAAAGATTTTCGAAATTTAGGTTTAAACTTCTTTTTATCATTTGATTTTTGAAAATCAACCCTTTTCTTGCTTTTGAAAATCTTGTAAAACTTTTTTGCTAAAAGAGCCATATCATCTTCTGAATCAGATTTTTCTTCTGAATTATATTTAGAAGATTTTAGTGCGATAGATTTACCTTTAGGAGCTTTAAAGTTTAACTCATAGGTTTGTAGAGAACTAACTAGTTCTTCTACCCTCATATTATCCGTATCACGAAGTTCCTGGATCGCGGTTACTTTAGAATTGAACCGTTCAGGAAGTGAGCGTAATATCTTTGCACACACTTTACTTTCTGGGATTTTATCGCCAAGACCCCACATAGAGTTTACAATGTCATTCAATCTAGTGTAAAAGTCCATAAACATTTTATTTTCCTCCATATGAATTTCTTCAAATCTGGTTGTGAGGAGTTGGACTTTAGATTTTTTGACAATTGTAGTACCCTCGTGTGTCATTTCTAATATATCCCAAGCTTGCTTTGCAGTATCACAGGAAATGATTCTTTTGAACTCATCTGGTGATAGTGCGCAAGTAATTGCATTTAGAGCTTTAGCATTAGCATTACTCTCACTTTTCTGAAGAGTGGTCCATTGGTAATATGGTGTGACTTTCATAGAATTTGAACCATCAACCCCAGTAACTTCCATGACAGGAGATTTCCATTCAGTCACTGTGGCTTGCCACACATTTTCATCCATTGATTTGAGGAAGATCCTCATTCTGGCTTTCCAATAGGCATAGTTGGAGCCATCAAATGGTGGAGGTCTTGTGACTGAAAGGCTATCAAAATTTGACATCATTTTAAATAGCTTAGATCGTTAGCTCAGGAAATAAATCCAAATAAATAGCAATAAGAACGAGCTATTAGGCTTTGATACCACTTGAAAAGGCCTAGCTATATGTCCTAGAGGGGGTGAATAGGACAATGCCAAAAAAACTTATAACAGCGGAATTAAGAAGAATATGATAGCCAAATTAAACTACAATGCAAGAAAGTAAAACAACCTCAAAAATTAGATCTTGAGAGATTGATACAAATGTTGTTCTAAGGACAACCTTTCACCAAAAACCAGAGTTTATGGTAGGACAACCTTATTTCTAAAAAGATCTTTGTATCAAATCTTAAACCAAAGAGGAATAAGGAAATAAATACAAACTGAATTGAAATAAAGTGTAATCACAAATGTATTGTTCTAGGGATAGTCATACACCATAAAAATGGTAGGGCAACCTTGCTGGAACAACTTTAAAGGAAATTTAAATTCAAGTAGATAAAAGAATAGCAGAAAGTAAATTCTAAACTATTACAAAATTCTCACAAAGTTTGAATTAAATGATTACAACATTCACCGCATTCATACATCCCACAAAAGAATAATTAAAGATTAGAAATGTAAATCATTCAACCATAACAGTAGGGATTATAGTGGTTCGCCTGTGTGTTCACCAACTGTTAAACAACAGCCACACAAAATGCTACTCCACTCCTAATATCCTCACACAGGGGATATTAGCGTTCACTAACAAAATAGGTTTTCCAGGTTCACCAAAAACCTTTACAATTGTGTCTTTGTCTGTGGGCTTACACAATAAAAAAAACCCCACTTCTGAGTTTTCCTGGCTCTCCTCAGATAACCAATACAACAAGATTTTTCTGGCAAATCTTGAAAGAAACCAAAAAAAAGGAATTTACAATTAAATGTAAAATACCTGATTATCTCCTTCGATGTAGCAGCCCGGTAGAACCAAGTCAGAGTAGATGATTGAATGTCCAAGTTCAATGTCCAGTACTCAATTACAATGGTTCTAATTCTAATAGATTTTAAATTTAACCAAGTAGGGCTTGCCTTAATTGATTTTGATTCCAAAGAAAGGGAATAGCGATTCCTCTTATCAAATTAGATTGGAATAGCAGAAACAAAATCAATTAAACAAAGCTAAGGAAAGAGAATATTAAATAAGCACACTTAGCTTAGATGGAGCACTGAAATATCTCTCAGAAGTTCGACGAAGATTGGCTTGAATGGATTAATTAATTCGATGATTTCTTCTGAGATTCGTACTCTATTTATAGGTGAGCAGATCGCATCTTCGACTGGTCTAAGGAACCCTTCGACTAGTCGAAGAAATAACAAATTTGAAAAAAATCGGGCGCGATAAGCTTTGACCGTTCTACGACTGGTCAAAGACCTCCTTCGACTGGTCGTAGGTCACCTTCGACTGGTCGAAGGTCTCCTTCGACTGGTCGAAGACCTTGTGATTTTATCGTTGGACTTTGTGTTGAAGATTTACGACTGGTCGAACAACCAGTCGACACTGTTCCTTCGACCGGTCGAACAGATCCCTGGACTAGTCGAAGAATAACAGAATTTATCCATTTTTTGTAACAAACTTACGGCTGATTGAGGATTTTCTTAGACTGGTCGAAGCAACTCTAGGACTAGTCGAAGAAGGCCTAGGACTAGTCGAAGAACTGACCAAACTTATGTAAAATAAACATTTGATTTATGTATCCAAAGTGACCTACTTCTAAGGTCACCCTAAAGTCAGTCAAACCTCAACCAAGAAGTAAGGACATTGAAATATTTAAAACTAGCGACCTTGAAGTAAGAGTCTTGAAGTCTTGATATAGCTCAATCTTGAAAGTGTCTTGAATTCTTCATGAACTGCCTTGTACATGTCTTGAGTTCTTTATGAACTGACTTATACTCTTCTTGAAGTCTTGAAGCTTGAGTCATGTCTTGTGAGTAGTTCTTGTATTCAAATTTGATCTTTATACTTGTGAGCTTAGCTTGTTCATGAATGTTGATCTTTGAGAGAGCTTCACTTATGCAAGATATAAAACAGTGATTTTGGCACCACAAATTTGACAACAAATAGGGATATAAAATATAACACTTACAGAAGTTCATTCCCCAATCCACTCTATTGAATATCAATGGTAAGGGTTGATTGGAGGATGAACTTCCCTGAGAGAAAGGGATTTGGGTATATGATCTAAGGTTAAACACTCAAAAGTTCTCTCTGCTTTCTCTCCCAACAACAATAGACAAGTCCCCTATATATAGGCAAAAGGTTCCAACGGATATAAAATGGTCACATTTATGACTGAGTTCGATATCATCAAGCAGGTTCGATATCATCGAGCGTATACTCTCAATAACATCGATGGCCTGCTCGATGACTTGAACTCAAAGTCATACACTTTTGAAACCTTAAGCCTGCTGGTCGATGAATCGAAACAATTGTCGATGTCATCGGATTTTGAACTCCGATTTCATCGATGATAGGTTCGATCCATCGACACTTGAAAAATAAGAGAGACTTGACTTGAAATATTTCAGGTTTTTATGATATGATCGGGGGTCAGCCGATGTCATCGGAATTTGCATATCGATGGTATCGAAGGCAGTGTCGATGCATCGATAAATCCAATAGATTTACCATTTAACTCACAGGACAGATTGTGTCCATTATCTATGCAATTGACTCGGCCTAGATATCATCGACATATGAATATCGATTTCCTCGAATTACCCTTGATAATGTTAAAAACAACCTGAAATATCTACTAGAAGAAATGCGCGCCCATTATCGATATCATCGATGGACTTCCGATCTTATCGATATTTGATTTCAGATCATATCGGAAGAGCATCGATATATCGAAAGAATTTGAGATTTTCATTAATAAATAGGGGCGCCGGAAATCTGCCTGTTGATCTTATCGAGCCACTTTCGATGAGCTCGAGATTTGAGTATCGATGATATCGATAGGTGTATCGATATATCGATAATTTGTCCAGATATGTTGTGAAGTTGCTGGACATATTTGGTCCTCTTTTCGATGGTATCGATGAAGCATCGAGGACTCGACAGCGTAGGTCGATCATATCGAGGGTGTTTCGATAAAATCGACAAGGCAAGAAAAACTTAAAGATTTTTCTGTTTTGAAAAAAGTTTTCTCACCTTAAAACCCTATGATTTCTAACTTATTTTTAAGGGTTTTATTCACCTGGTGTTTTGGGAAAAGGGATGTGAAGCTTAATATTTACCTGTGGTGAGCTTGCACACATCCGTTTGGGGCAGATGCTTGATTTGATCTTCCTATCATGCTCTATAGACAATCTGACTCAACACTCACGTAACTTGACAAACCAAGGCACTTCAATCTCCCCCTTTGTCAATTACGTGACAAAATCCCTGAAACACCCTAGAACACTCTAGACAGACACACCCTAAATTGTGTGTACAAACTTTTATACAATTTTACAATTTCTAGCCCATGTATACACCCAGTAGCTGCTCCCCCTGACTTGTAAACTCCAACACCCCCTTGCTTATTGCAGCTGCTTCCCCTAACACCTGCAACAACATCTAAGCAGATATACAATTTCCTTTCTGAGTGTTTGTAAATGTTCTCCCCCTTTTTGTCAGTCATTGACAAAGATATATCTAGCGATATTGACAAAAGAGTGAATTAGTTGGGAGAACCGAACAGGCAGAAGCAGATGAATTGATGTATAAGAGTTAACTCAGTTTAAACAAACATCAATTTCAGACTTTATGAATGCATAACAGATAGAATATTCGTTAGAGATATCACATGCATTCCATATCAGAAACTAGATAAACCAAGGGAACTTAAAGCTTGATTATAGCATTAAAAATGTGAATTCTATTCAGCCATAACCCAAAATATTCACACATATACTGCCACAGACAGTAGTAGACTTAAGAGTTTTTCCAACCCAAAACAAAATATGTTCAGTCCAACCATGGACATATACAATTTTCAAAAAAAAAAAATCAGATTCTCCAGATTAGTTAGTTATCACATACACTTAGACAGGTGTAGAATATTCAAAAAAAAAGTACTAATATTCGTACATAGAGATATGAGTGAAGTGTAGGTGATAGCATGCAGTGAATCATCATCATGGAGCGGAGTGGGAGGGTGTTGTGTCGTTCTGGTGACAAGTTATCACGTCCACCAATTGTTGGACAGTTTGCTGCACACTTAGCACCATCCGTTCGAGGACAGTAAATCTCTCATTCATTGACTCCCTGAGCTGAGAGACATCAGGCTGAATGGCGCCAAGCTTGTCTAGATGAGGCCTAAACCTCTTTGCATGCCCAAGTGTTGATGTTGATGGAGCATGTTGAGGTCTAGAAGCATCTTCTTCAGTCATCCCAGTCCCTCCCATAGGAGCGTCACCATCCCTACCTTCTTCCTCAACTTGAATTCCTTCCTCCAGGAGCTCCTCAGGGTATTTGTAAAACCTCAGATCCATCCTTCGGATGTTGCTTTTGTTGAAGGATTGGAGAGGAAGGAGTGGATCATTTGTAGTTTGGAACCCTATGGTATTACAAATTGTATTGATGATCTAGGGATATGGTAGGAGAATGTCCCTAGCCCTATGATAAGCGTACACCAACTGATACACAATCAGGGTAGGCAGACAGATCTTAACCCCAGCGGTGATTGAATAGATTATCATAGTCATGAAGCTAATGAGGTCAGCTCTGTTTGAGCCTCTAGAGTAAATATTCGAAGCAAGAATACCATGCAGGACTCGATAACGTGGTTCCATGAACTTGACTTTCAGGGCATTCCCTTGGTACCACTCGACATCACGATTATGGCAGAGAAATTTAATGACCTTGGACCGAACTTCAGGATCCTCCATGTCCATATCAGGGATTCCTATAGGGGATAAGATAAGATTGAATATTCCTACAACAGACCCTGGAGTGATCAGCACATCGTCACCATCTATAGTTACGGAGATGGATAGAGGATCAGATGTCGGAGAATGACAGGCAGCAAAGAAATGGTAAGTTCATTCAAGCTGATATGATCCACCAAAGTTAAGAACTGGTGACCAATCTATAGCCACAAATAGAGGTTCCAGATTATATGGAATCAAGCAGCTTTTGTCGACTTTTCTATTGGGAATGACTTTCCTTCCTACAAATCTTGCCAAGATGGGATTGACTTGCACTAGTGGAGGTGTCTGCTCTTCCGACTGGGACCCACCATGTCTTGAGCGGTGCTTTGTGGGGATCCCACGTTTGGGAACACTTGCTTTAGCCTTAAAGGCAAGCACCCTTTGTCGGGAGGTTTTCGAAGATTCCCCTTGTCCGGATGCTTTCCCTTTGTCTTTTCCCATGGGGACAACAAATTTGAAAATTTGGGGAAATAGGACAAAATTCTTCTTTTAATGAAACGGAAAATACCCGACCAAAAGTGAAAGAAACTCTGGAATTGAGTGAATGGAAGGATAGTACCCATTTTTGAGAAGTTTCTGGGACCCACCACTAGTCTTCTGGCCGTCGATTCGAGCAAAAACAAAGACAGACGGCTTTTTCCCCAAAAAAATAAGATTTTTCCGCTCGACCGCCTTTTATCGGGCGTCAGACTTCGATTTGATCTAACACTCTTTCGATTTTATCGACGATCCTCATTCGATGTTTATCGATAATAGTTTCGATGATATTCTCGATCAAGTGACTTTCCACATTCTGAAGACACATCGATAGTATCGACTCTTTATCGATTTGATCGGGAATGCTCATGACAATTTGGAAAACATATCAGACATGAATGTTTTTCAATTTTCAGCCTTCAGATGATTCTTTAAGTATACTGTTAGTGTTTCTATGAATTAGTAGTATACTCAGCGAAATTATGTACAATTACTGTACAGATCAATATTATAAACATTTGAATCTTTATATACAAAAGATGGAGGTAAAGAACCTCAGATGTATCATTGACAACTCAGGAAAAACATTTTCTCATTTTAGCACAGGTTCAGATTCTGATGCATGATCTAAACTAATTCTTCCCTACCCATTTCATTTTGTTAACCGATTTGCGTGGTGGTGCAAGGGCATTGCTTCTATCCATATCCTTGAGAGGACTTTTGAAGTTCTATATTTCTCTGGTTGATAATTCGTTAACATGATTCTGACCAGATTTAGGTTTAGTCCTCCTAGGTGTTATGCATTCAACCTTATAATGACCTGAATCACCACACAAATGACATACTGGAGTTGTTCTGGTTTTACTCCCAGAAGTAGCTGATTTTTTAGTTCTAGGTGCTGCATTTTCAGCCTTTGGCTTAAAATTTTCATATCCTAGGCCACTTTTATCCTTTCCAGGTCTTCCCATTCCCAACAGTTTTTCTAGCTTTTCGCCACTCTGGGAAAACTTGTAGTTTATCTTGGCCATCTTCTTGGATTCTTCTAGATCAAATAGGAGTGTATGATTTTCATTATAGAGAAGTCTATTCTTATCTTCTAGTAGTTCAACTTGCTTGTTTAGTTTATCAGACTCGTTTTCAAGAAAGGTATTAATTCCTTCAAGTCTATCATTATCCATATGATATTGTTGCAGATCATTTATTAATTGTGTGTTGATTTCCAATGTTTTATCTAAATCTTTCTGTAGCAACTTACTTTTGTTTTCCACTATTCCGCGTCTTTTAAGGATTTTTATGCTATGAATATAGAGTTGATTATAAGCATCTTGCAATTTATCCTTTTTTATTTCTTCTTCTTCTTTTTCAGTTTCCTCATTATCAGATAAAAATGATTCAGTGGCTTGCTGTTCTTTCTCGTTCTCAAATTTAGTGGGAATGATTGAAGCAGTGGAGACCATGAGTATTTTCAATGATTTCTGATCTCCATCGCTTTCTGAGTCACTAGATCCTGAATTTGACTCCTTAGTATCATCCCACGTGGCAGCCATTGCCTTGCCCTTAGTTTTTCTGTTTCAGCATTCGGTTGATAGGTGTTCATATTCCTAACAGGCATAGCATTGTGGTTCTTTCGTTCTTTTACCAAATTTGTCTGCAGAAGGTTTGTTGTTCACCTTTCATCCTCTGGAAGGCCGACCACGATTCTTTTGAAAGAATCTTCTGAATCTTTGGGCCAGCAAAGCCACTTCTTCATCTTCATCTTCCTTTTCACTTTCACTGTCCTCATGAATTGTTTTCTTTGAGGTTTTTAGGACAATGTTTTTGGATTTTTGGGATTGTTTGAAGTGTAGTTCGAAGGTTTGTAGGGAACCTACCAGTTCTTCTACTTTCATCTCATCTATGTTTCTACACTCCTCAATTGTTGTAACCTTGCGATTAAATCGTTCCGGTAGGGATCTTAGAATTTTCCTACAAATTTTCGGTACCAGAACTCTCTCTCCCAATCCACCCATAGAGTTGCAAATTATATTTAACTTTGTGAAAAACTCCATAAACGTCTCATGATCTTCCATTCTAAGACCTTCAAACTGTGATGTCAGAAGTTGTAGTTTGGACCTCTTCATAGTGCTTGTGCCTTCATGGGTTGTTTCCAATAGATCCCATGCTTCCTTGGATGTCCCACACATACTTATCTGATTGAATATATCCTAGGACAAGGCACAGTAGATAGCATTCATAGCCTTGGCTTCAGATGTTTGTCTTTCTTTGTCGAATGTTGTCCACTTTTCTTTGGATTTGGGTTTTGTGATGGTTGTGCCACTATCAAGTACAATTTGTTTAGTAGGTGACACATATCCACTTTCAACTATATCCCAAACATCATAATCCAAAGATCTCAGAAAGTAGTGCATCCTAGCCTTCCAGTATGCATAGTTTGAGCCGTCAAATATTGGAGGTCTAGTGACTGATGAGCCCTCTCCTTTGGCCATATTCCCAACTTCAGTCAAGATCACTCTCTAGGCGGTGAAGCCCTTAAAGAGAGACCCGCTCTGATACCAATTGAAATTGTGGTGAAGACTGCTTTACTTGAAGTTGGAATATGACAATATGTCTTAGAGGGGGTGAATGGGACTTTTTAAAGTTTTTATGATTTATTCAAAATCCTATTACACTAATCTTAATCAACAGACATACATATATATATATATATATATATATATATATATATATATTAGGATTACTCAGCAATAACTCTACTGGCTTCCAAGCCCAGTAGAGGATCTAATCACAAACAGTTTAAGAAGTAAACAATATGTAACATAGTTCATGATGGATATGACTGTATAGGTGTGTGAGATGTGATCAAATATTCAGATATGGAAGTATTAAAGTAAATCACACAATCAGAAGAATAACAATCTCAAACACAGTCATTTTTATAGTGGTTCGACGATAAGTCTACTCCACTCCCGGTAACCACACTCAACCCTTGAGTGTACCGGATATCACTAAGGAGGTTTCACAGCGGTTCACCTCAAACCTAAGGTTTTAAATCAGGTTCACCTTCAACCTTTACAACCTACACTAAGGCTGACTGTTTATGCTCTCACGAGCAAGGGTCAACACAACGCACACACTTTTAAGCACACTAGCTAAGGATCTTCCATAAGAGCCTACTGGAGGTTTTTACACAGTTCACCTCAAACCCGAGGTTTCACAGCGGTCGGCTTTAAACCTAAGGTTTTACTGGTTCACCTTCAACCAGATGTTTATGCTCTCCACAGAGCAAGGGTCCACACAACACACCCACCACGTACACTCCCGCCGGAGGCCTCCTACAAGGACTTCAAAGGGTGAGAATTACTTAAGACCCAATCTTACGAAGGAATGATCACAAGTGTCATCCTGGACTCTAGATACTTACAAATAAGTTGATGAGTCCCGTTAAGCATAATGTCGAAGATCTCCTCATCCTTGTTGACAAAGAGTCTTCTGCTCCCTTGATCCGCAACACAAAATGATATCCCAATACTCGGCTTCGGGTTGGGTCAAGGTCAAGATGGAATCCTACTCTCAAAATTGTTTCGTATCAGGAAGATAGAGCGATTCCAATCTCATGCATTCAAGGCATCCCAACTTAATGGTTTATCATTAAGTTAGTAGTTGGAGGATCCTTGAATGCAGAAGTTCATTCCCCAATCCTTGAATGCAGAAGTTCAACCAGATGTTTATGCTCTCCACAGAGCAAGGGTCCACACAACACACCCACCACGTACACTCCCGCCGGAGGCCTCCTACAAGGACTTCAAAGGGTGAGAATTACTTAAGACCCAATCTTACGAAGGAATGATCACAAGTGTCATCCTGGACTCTAGATACTTACAAATAAGTTGATGAGTCCCGTTAAGCATAATGTCGAAGATCTCCTCATCCTTGTTGACAAAGAGTCTTCTGCTCCCTTGATCCGCAACACAAAATGATATCCCAATACTCGGCTTCGGGTTGGGTCAAGGTCAAGATGGAATCCTACTCTCAAAATTGTTTCGTATCAGGAAGATAGAGCGATTCCAATCTCATGCATTCAAGGCATCCCAACTTAATGGTTTATCATTAAGTTAGTAGTTGGAGGATCCTTGAATGCAGAAGTTCATTCCCCAATCCACTCTATTGAATATCAATGGTAAGGGTGGATTGGAGGATGAACTTCCCTGAGAGAAAGGGCTTTGGGTATATGATCTAAGGTTAAACACTCAAAAGCTCTCGATGCTTTCTCTCCCAGCAATAATAGATAAGTCCCCTATATATAGGCAAAAGGTTCCAACGGATATAAAACGGTCACATTTATGACTGAGTTCGTTATCATCAAGCAGGTTCGATATCATCGAGCGTATACTCTCGATAGCATCGATGGTTTGCTCGATGACTTGAACTCAAAGTCATACGCTTTTGAAACCTTAAGCCTGTTGGTCGATGAATCGAAACAATTGTCGATGTCATCGGATTTCCAACTCCGATTTCATCGATGATAGGTTCGATCCATCGACACTTGAAAAACGAGAGAGACTTGACTTGAAATATTTCAGGTTTTTATGATATGATCGGGGGTCAGCCGATGTCATCGGAATTTGCATATCGATGGTATCGAAGGCAGTGTCGATGCATCGATAAATCCAATAGATTTACCATTTAACTTGCTGGACAGATTGTGTCCATTATCAATGTAATCGACTCGGCCTCGATATCATCGACATATGAATATCGATTTCCTCGAATGACCCTCGAGCAATGTTAAAAACAACTTGAAATATCTGCTGGAAGAAATGCGCGCCCATTATCGATATCATCGATGGACTTCCGATCTTATCGATATTTGATTTATGATCATATCGGAAGAGCATCGATATATCGAAAGAATTTGAGATTTTCATTAAAAAATAGGGGCAGCGGAAATCTGCCTGTCGATCTTATCGAGCCACTTTCGATGAGCTCGAGATTTGAGTATCGATGATATCGATAGGTGTATCGATATATCGATAATTCATCCAGGTATGTTGTGAAGTTGCTGGACATATTTGGTCCTCTTTTCGATAGTATCGATGAAGCATCGAGGACTCGATAGCGCAAGTCGATCATATCGAGGGTGTTTCGATAAAATCGACAAGGCAAGAAAAACTTAGAAATTTTTCTGTTTTGAAAAAAGTTTTCTCACCTTAAAACCCTATGATTTCTAACTTGTTTTTAAGGGTTTTATTCACCTGGTGCTTTGGTATAGGAGATGTGAGGCTTAATATTTACCTGTGGCGAGATTGCACACATCCGGTTGAGGCAGACACTTGATTTGATCTTCCTATCAGGCTTTGTATACAATCTGACTCAACACTCATGTAACTTGACAAACCAGGGCACTTTCAGTCTACACCCCTCCTTCCATCTTCCTCATCCTCCTTTTTCTTTCCCTTTTTATTTTCTTGATATGTGTGGCTCCACTGGTACGGAGTTCTTGTATGCATGTATTTATATATATGGTGATCAGCAAAGTGGCCCATGTCAGTATGGTCCACCATGATGAACATCATATCTACACCCTTCATTTGTAATCCTGTTTTTATTTTTGGACAGCAAGTTCTAAAAAACATATAAAATCAACCATGCTAAGATCGTAGTTGAAACTTGGGGATATTATGAATCACAATATGAACTAACTCTGGACCACATTTCGTAGCCATCCAACAGTCCAATCATCCGTAACATCAAGTTTACTTGGCTATTATCCAGCAACACATGCAGGATTCTTATTTGCCTAAATGGACCCATTTTTAACTCTTTTAGTAAGTGTATTAAAAATATACATTTCGTTAGATTCGTAGAAAATCAAACCAGCTTTCCAATGGTATATAATAAGCCTCAATCGGAGTTCGAACGGCTGAGATCTTGGCCTTATACGAAAGATGTATTGGGGAGCTTATTATGACCATTCTTGTTTTGATCATATCCATGATTCTAACGGTCAGATGTATTTGATATTTGCTCTCAACTTACTTGAGATAGTTAATAATCATATGTATGGTCCCTATGGTCAGATTCTTTCATGATAAATTTAGAAAATTTTGGACCGATAGATACTTCTGTAAGGACGAATCTTAAATTTCTATGTGTGGTACAGATGGATCTAAGGCTCTAAATGGTTGGAAACCTATAAACGACCTAAATGAGTTGTTCCCAAACCATTCATTGGATCAGATCTTCCAACAGAGAATCTGATCATAGAGATTTCATCAATATATATTTCATTTGTTACTTGATGAATATGTTGAATCTATGTTATACATAACAATTATCCTCTCATTGACCCACTTGGGTGTGGGATCACTTGTGATTTTTGCATTTTATTAGTTCATCCAATCTATGAACCCATTTATATTTTTGTGTGTCTCTTATATATGGTTTGCTAGTATGTGGGCCCCACTTGCCATTAGATTTCATTCCTTTTAGACTTTCTGTTTGCTGGAAATTTTCCAAATACTTAACTGTATTGCATGTAGGCCTCTTTGACACCTTGTAGTGGGCCCCACACTCTGTAGTTAAGGGTCCCACTTTGGGGGATGTTTAATCCTTATATAAGTGAGCTGGGATGTCTCACCTTTTTGTCAGGAATGATCTCTAAGTGTTTGGAAGTTGGGCCCTAAGTTGTGACAGACCTCATTTTTGAAAACTGTCTGATTATTTGTGTTTTGTACCAACTTTGGGCCTCTGTAGTGGACCACACGCAGAAGGTTTGAGTAGGCCACCACTTGGAACCTATAACCTACACTAATGAATAGATAAATAATATTTTAATTGGGCCAAATCAAACCCCACTTGATCAGGGAGTGGATGCCAAAATGTGGTTAAGCATGGTTGTGCAGAAAAATTATGTTTGGCCTTATACCAAATATTATGTGTGCATAACCAGTTGGTCCCAACTTATAATTTTTTAAGTGCATATATAGTACAACCAAGGGCACTTGATGGCATACTGAAATACGGTCCCTTGTGATCATGGGATATACTTAAAATTGGGCCAAAACTAATTATGCGCTATATTTCCTACACAGTCTCTAAGTACCCATGTTTGGGCCATCACCGTAAATTGTACTCACCCAACCAATGAGGCCTGCCTTATAATTTGTAAAGTCCATATACAGAGCTACCAGGTGGTTATTCTCTTTCACCATATGTAGGCCCCACATGATCATGAATCTGACTTTAAAATGGCCCAGAACCAACATTGCACAAAAATCTGTTTGATGTAAAATTTATGTAGGGCCACGTCAGTGGGCTCCACCACCTTCCCAAAGCATTTCATACAGTATCTAAACTCTGAAAAAAAATAACTCTCAGGTGTTGTTGGGCACAAAACCTTTAATGGGTCATCTAGTATGGGCTATCTTGTATGGGCCTTACCTTCCATGTGATGAGGCCCAATGAGATGTATGTGAGGCCCTTGTATGAGGCCCATTGTGATATATATGAGGCCCAATGTGATGTATGTGAGGCCCTTGTATGAGGCCCACTGTGATGTGTATAAGGTCTATGTGGTGAGGCCCATTGTGATGTATATAAGGCCTATGTGATGAGACCCATTGTGATGTATATGAGGCCAATGGGATGAGGCCCATAGTGATGTGATGAGGCCCATGTGATGAGACCCACTGTGATGTATATGAGGCCCATGTGATGAGGCCCATTGTGATATATGAGACTCTTGTGCAAGGCCCAATTATGATGTTGATCCCACCATGATGTATATGATAATATTCGTGATGCCCATCCATTTTTCTAGCTAGTTTAAGGGTCATAGGCCCCATTGTGAGATAGTCTCTATAGCGGGCCGCATCCTAGGAGACAATGGTGGTTAAATGTCTACATTGTAAACTCCCTAGGGCCCATTGCTAAGCCCATTCCCCATTGTAAGTTAGAATCTAAGGCGGGCCACACTTTAGGAGCAATGATGGTTAAATGTCCACGTTGCAAACTCTTTAGAGCCCATTGTTAAGCCCATTTCTATTTTTCCCTTATTGGACCCTCATTGAGAATAATGCTTTCCACCATACCCTGTAGTATTACTCAAACCTTGGAACCCATCTTGTGGCCATGATATGTAAGCCTGTTGTGATACATAGGCCCATTGTGATATGTAGGACCGTTGTGATAAGTAGGCCCATTGTGATATGTAAGACCGTTGTGATATGTAGGCCCATTATGATTGTATGAGGCCCATTGTGATTATATGAGGCCCATTGTGACTGATAAGGCCCATTGCGATGTGTGAGGCCCATTTGATTGTATGAGGCCCATTGTGCGAAACCCATTTTGATTCTATAAGGTCCATTGTGATTGTAGGAGGCCCATTATGATTGTAGGAGGCCCATTGTGATGGTATGAGGCCCATTGTGATTGTATGAGTCCCATTATGCGAGGCCCGTTGTGATTGTATAAGGCCCATTGTGATTGTAGGAGGCCCATTGTGATGGTATGAGGCCCATTGTGATTGTGTGAGGCCCATTGTGATTGTATGAGGCCCATTATAATTGTATAAGGCCCATTGTGCAAGGCCCATTGTGATTATATGAGGTCCATTGTGATTTTATGTAGCCCATTATGATTGTATGAGGCCCATTATGCTGGTATGAGGCCCATTATAATTGTATGAGGCCCATTGTGCGAGGCCCGTTGTGATTGTATGAGGCCCATTGTGATTGTAAGAGGCCCATTGTGATGGTATGAGGCCCATTGTGATTGTTTGAGGCTCATTATGATTGCAGGAGGCCCATTTAATTGCAGGAGGCCCATTATGATGGTATGAGGCCCATTGTGCGAGGCTCGTTGTGATCGTATGAGGCCCATTATGACTGGATGAGGCCCATTGTGATGTGTGAGGCCCATTGTGATTGTGTGAGGCCGATCATTATTATGATTGATAATCATGCATGGCATGCACCATGATTCATGCCCATACGCATCATTTGCATGCTTGTTATGAGGAGTGATTGACCATAATATATGTCATTGGGTTGGTTGTTTTCGGGACTCCCTGAGAGACGGAGTTACCCCACATGAGCGCATGATACGCGCAGGACTGATGCATGACTGGATTATATGACTCATGCATCTTACATTTGTGATATGATTTTTGTTCGCCCTAGCAACATCAGGGCCATATCCTCCACAAGCATATCGTAGATGGTAGGTTTAGACATCAGAAATCTTCTCTTTACATAGGGCGCGAAGGATGTCCCTTGGTGAAAGTCCATAAACCTAACGGTACCAAAAGACACTCCAACATCGAGACCGAGTAAATACATGAGTGAACGAGGGCCGAATACCAGGAGGTCATGTCTTCCACTTATCGTGCTCGGTTGGAAGGGGGTGTGGCCTTACCAGCCTGAGGGTAGGGGGCAATTGCTAGGATGAGTATGACCAGCCCGTAAATGGGTCTGATATCGACATGTCAGATAGATATTGGCTGACTATTGGCCAGGCGGATAGTGAGGTCTCTTCCGCTTGCACGGTTGTGTGTCCAGTGTAGGGCGACAATGTGGTGTATAGTGTATTAGACCCCAGTGATTGTCCAAAGAGGAACTGTACTAATATGTAGATTCAGATGAGAACGGGCATGACTTGTGATTGCACCTTGCATATGACATTGGTCACATAGGCCTTGCATTGCATAGCCTTGGTATGGCTGACAACATTGTACTAAACCCAGGTGATGATCCCAGAGATATATGGTACTAATATGTGGACTTACTGAGCAAGAGTTGCGTACTCAGCATTTGACTCATTCATTCATTCACTATCCACTCGGGTTGGTGGTGCGCAACCAAATCATTATGTGTACCTTCACAATGGCCAAAATTTCGATTGGGACGCGCGACCAACCTGAGATCAGGAGTTTACCACATTGAGTCTAGCTATCCAAATTTAGCTATGGGACTGATTTGGATAGAAGTCCCTTGTCATGAACCCCACTGCTTGCGATACTATATACTATCATCTCGACTACACACTCTAGCCTTGTCATTTCTTTTGCATTACATACTGCATTACATCCTCTGTATATGACATATTGTGACGCCCCGTCATTGTGGTCACATGTGGGCGGGCACACGTAAGCGGACGCTGATGTGGGTGGGGCCTAATGGGCCTGAGCGAGCTACCAGTGGTTGGGAGGCTACTGTGTTGGCAGGCTACTATGCACACAGTGTAGGCAGGACCTTGTCTACATATTCATGGATTCGTCAGGATTTGCATATTGCATTACATCCTCAACATATGACAGTTGGTTTATTATGTCCTTATAATCGAACGATTACACGTTAGCCTTGCCATTGCCTTTCCATCATATGTCATATAGTAGAAAATGAAAATTGATTATATTATTCATGATGATTGGTTATTTTAATGATTCATGGCTGCTTGTTGAGTGACATGCCTATTATTGATGTCACGTTCATGATAACCTGTATAGTTATACGACATGCCTGATTGATAACCTACTCACCTATGATTGGTTGATAACATGTCTATGGTTGTTTTGGATGTCTTTATGGGAGCGCCCTAATAAGACGTGTTTTACTCCCGGCACGCATTAGACTCACGAGCTGTGGTGTGCTCATACAGATGACTTACACTTTTCAGGATGCATACAAGAGATGTTAGAGTTTGCAATTGTTTCCTTCATTACTATTGACCCGGTGCACCATATCATGTGTGACATGTCGAACAGGTTCGTCTCTTCGATATGCGTTGATACCATGTACAAAATGTGTATCCGCCTAAACAGATTAATCGTTCAAAAAAAATTCACACTGAAAAAAATCCTCCTTATAGAATCCCAGGATCGGAATCTGACATATGGGTGTCGGGAGCCAAGAATGGGATACTACGGAGGCTGTCAGCACCGGATTCAGGAATTTTGTGAGGTCGGTTTCCAAGTTTGGGGTGTGACATGATACGAAAATTGTTGGGTCCTTTCCCTTATTATTATCTTTGAGCATATTTTTATTTTTAAGATTCACAAAGGCAACTATGATATTTCAAAGTGGGTTTTTCATCAGATTTACCTATTCCGCTCAGACCCATATCTTCATGCACATCCATCTCGGGACCAATTTTGTCATGCGGTTGGTCATCAACAACCACATTGATTAATTCTTGTATTACCAAGGTCTTAAGATTGTACACCTTATAAGCTCGACTATTTAAGGAATATCCTAAAAAGATCATGTTGTTGCTCTTTAGGTCAAACTTGTCTAAGTTTTCATGGTCTCTTAGAATGTAACATTTGTAAGTGCTATGGTTTTTAGCTCCTATTATTGTCAAATTTTGTAGTGCCAAAACCTCTTGGAATCTGTCTTATCCAGCTTATCTACATAATGAAGACTGCGCATCTCTCAAGGACAATGGTCTTTAGTCTTTAGTTCAAGGACTTCAAAGGCAAGTGTACTTGTTCATGTTCAAGTACAACTTCAAGTGTGAATTCAAGCTTTCAAGCTTCAAGGTTCAAAAGTTTCAAAGCTTCGTACAAGTCAAGACAACGTTCCTAGTCTTTGAATCTCAAGTTCAAGCTTCAATGTTAGTTAATTTCAAGCTTCAAAAGTCTCAAGTTCAAGCTTCATCATATGAGAAGATCTCAAGCTTCGTGAACTTCAAAGAACGACTATCAACAGAAGAAAAAGAAGATTCAATGTTCATACATCACTAACAAGGTATAAATGACCCTAGATTGACCTTAGGGTAGGTCATTTTGAATACATAATTCAATTAGGTAATTTTATAACTGTTTCTCGACTAGTCCTAGCACTGGCTTGACCAGTCCAAGAAATTCCTCGACCAATCCTAAGTTTGTTACAGATTTTTGAAATTTTTTGTTAAGCCTCGACTAATCCTGGAGACTGCTCGACCGGTCTTGTGAACAGTGCTTGACACGTGTTCGACCAGTCCTACAGGCTTGACTCAAAGTCCAGCAACGAAATCAGGTTCCACACGACCAGTCGTGGAGGCCGCTCGACCGGTCGAGCAGGTCCTTCGACCAGTCGTGGAACGGCTTTATCTTATTGCACCCAAATTTCAAAAATCTATTGGTCCTACGACTAGTCGTGGAGACCTTCGGACCAGTCGAAAATGTAATTTCTTCACTTATAAATAAAGCATGAATTTCAGAGTTTTATATTGAATTCAAGCTAAATCAATATGCCACTTTGAGAGATAAATTAGTGATCTTTTTAAGCTATATTGTGCTCATTTAATATTCTCTTTTATTAGCTTTCTTTGCATTTGATTTTGAATTTCCGCATTCCAATTTTATTTGAAAGAGGGATTGTTATATTCTCATTTCTTGGAATCAAAATCAAATCAAGCTAGCCCAAGGTGATTTAATTTAAAATCAATTTAGAACCTAGAACCATTTCACAAGTGAGTTTGGACATTGAACTTCTACGTTAAACTTCTACTCCGATTTAGTTATTCCAGGCTGCATCTAAAGGAGAATATCTAGGTATTTTACATTATTGTAAATTTCTGTATTTTGGTTTCATTGAGATTGGGCCAGAAAAATATCTCTGTTTTGATTTGTCTGAGGTGATCTAGAAAACTCAGAGTGTGGGGTTTTTGAATTTTTTAAGCCCACTTGAAAGGCACAATTGTGAGGGTTTTAGGTGAACTTGGAAAAACTTATTTTCATAGTGAACGCTAATATCCACTGTGTGAGGATATTAGGAGTGAAGTAGTTGTGTGGCTGTTGTTTAACAGTTGGTGTACACACAAACGAACCACTATAATTTCTGGTCTTGTGGTTGATTGAATTTCTATTTCATTTTGTGGATGTTTGTAATTTCCCTTTTTGCATTTATGGAGAATGTTGTAATTTCTTTTATACTAGTGTGGGAATGTTGTAATAGCATAGATTTCTTTCCTTGTTATTTATTTCTTTATTCCTCTATATCAGTTTGAGTTTTTGATACACAAACCGTTCTAGTAAGGTTGTTCTGCCATAAACCCTTAGTTTTTATGGTGTAAGGTTATTCTTAGAACAACATTTGTATCAACCTCTCAATATTCGTACATTTGAGGTTGACTTTAATTTCAGCATTGTGGAATTGTCTATTGCTATCTGTATTTAATTTATTTAAATTCCACTGTTATTTTTTAATTTGGCGTAGTCCTATTCACCCCCCCCCCCCCCCCCACAAGGACTTAATAGCTTGGCCTTTTCAAGTGGTATCAAAGCCTAATAGCTCATTTTAAATTACTATTTCTTTTGGATTAATTTCCTGAGCTAATTGATCTGAGCTATTTGAGATGTCAAATTTTGATAGTCTTTCAGTCACTAGGCCTCCACCATTTGATGGCTCCAATTATGCCTATTGGAAAGCCAGGATGAGAATTTTCTTAAAATCCATGGATGAGAGCATGTGGCAAGCCCACAGTGACTGATTGGATCCCTCCTACAACTGAAGTGACTGGTATCGATGGATCTAAAACTATGAGAGTCACACCTTTTTTCTCTTGGACCACTCTTTAGAAAAGTGAGAGTAGTGCCAATTCAAAAGCACTAAATGCAATCACTTGCGCACTATCACTGGATGAATTCAAAAGAATTATATCCTGTGATACTGCAAAGCAAGCTTGGGATATTTTAGAAATGACACACGAGGGAACAACGATTGTCAAAAAATCTAAAGTCCAAATCCTCACCACCAAATTTGAGGAAATACGTATGGAAGAAAGTGAAACTTTCATAGACTTTTATACTAGACTAAATGACATTGTTAACTCTATGTGGGGTCTCGGTGATAAAATCCAAGAAAGTAAAGTATGTGAAAAAATACTACGCTCACTACCTGAACGGTTCAATTCAAAGGTGACTACGATCCAGGAACTTCGTGATACGGATAATATGAGGGTGGAAGAATTAGTTGACTCATTACAGACTCATGAGTTAACCTTTAAAGCTCCTAAAGGTAAATCAATCACCCTTAAATCTTCTAAAAGTATTCTTAAGAAAATTGTAGTAATTCTGATTTTGAAAATTCTGAAGATGATATGGCACTTTTAGCTAAAAAGTTTTATAAGATTTTCAAAAGTTTAAAAAAAAAAATTTTTTTTTAAAAGGATTGATTTTCAAAAATCTAATGATAAGAAAAGATTTAAATCTAAAACATGGAAATCTTTAAAAGACTGTTACAACTGCCATAAATATGGACATTTAGCAAACAAGTGTCCTAAAAAGGACAAACCTAAAAGAAAAGGTATGTTGGCTACTTGGGATGAATCTTCCTGCTCTGAAGCCTCTTCTGAGTCAGAAGATTCTGAAACTGAGTCGGGTAATGAAGTTAAAGCCCTTATGACTCTAGCCAAGTTCATGTTTTCAGATAATGATGATTCAACTAGTGAAGAAAATCTGAATAGTGATAATGAAATTAAGAAGATCTTCAAGATGCTTACAATGCCCTACAAGGAAAGTTGTAAAATTGTGGTAAAACTAAACTTCAAAAAGAAAAGTTTTCAAAACTTAAAGAAAATTATGATACTCTTGTTTTAGAAAAATCCCACATTTCAGATTGTTTTGAAAAAACTAAATGCGATTTAGATTTCAAAACTTCCCTTATTGAAAATCTAAAATCGGAAAATGAAAAACTAAAACCTGAAGTCTCTTCACTTTTGAGTTTAAAGGACACATGGAGGTATACCCAAGGAGATCCTAAGTTTTAAAAAAAAATTATCCGGATCTAGAAAATGTGGCGATCGATCTGGACTGGGCTACAACAAAAGTATTCCTTCTAAATATAAGAATACCTCCACCCAAATTTGTGAAAGGGGAGTCTTCAAACTCAAAAGGGAAAAGCCTGAATCAAAATCATTTTTAAAATGTTAAGTCTTTTCAAACTTTAAAACCTAGAAGTAACCATATCAACTATAAAAATCAGAATCATAGTCCTTTAGCTGAGAAAATTGTTGATTTACTTAAGGAGCTCTTAAAATCTAACTCATTGGGTCGGTCTTATATCAACTATAATCATAAGAAGACCAACTATACTCCTAAACCCAAAACTGTAATGAAATGTGTTCCTAAAGTTACCTGTTTGGTTGCCCACACTGCTTTCAAAGCTACAAGCCATTCTAAATGGTACCTAGACAGTGGATGCTCTAGACACATGACAGGTGACAAAGGTCTGTTCACTAATCTTAAAGATATGACTGATGGTTCAGTCACACTTGGTGATGGTAGCAACTGTAGGATTGTTGGCCAAGGTACGGTTCAACTCGTTAACCTCCCTTTATTTGAGAATGTTTTATATGTCAAAGGGTTAAAACACAACTTATTAAGCAATTTTCAAATATGCGATAATAATCATAGCATAAAATTTACTAACCTAGGGTGCAAAATTTTAAATAAAAATGGTTCAGTAATATTAACTAGTCGTAGAACTTCTGAAAACTGCTACATTGTAAGTGATTCTAGCTCATCTAATCTATTGTGCTATATGGTCCATACCGATGAAACTGAGTTATGGCATAAACGCCTTGGACATGTACACTACTGCAACTTATATAAATTGATCAAAAGAGAGTTAGTAAGAGGCTTACCCAAAATACCAAAAATAGATCAAATATGTGGTGAATACCAGATTAGCAAGCAAACTAGGAGTTCCCACAACAAGGTAGACTCCAATGCCACATCTAAACTACTCAAACTTCTCCATATGGATCTTATTTGACCAACTAGAACGGAGAGTTGAGGTAGCAAGAAGTACATACTGGTAATTGTAGATGACTTTACCAAATATACTTGGGTAGTCTTCTTAAGAGACAAATCAGAAACTCTCGATGAAGTAAAAAGGGTACTTAGATGTATCTAAACTGAAAAAGAGTCTCAAGTCTCTAAGATCCGTAGCGATCATGGATTAGAATTTGAGAATAGCGGTTTTGAGAAGTTTTGCAGTGACCAGGGAATATCACATGAATTCTCTACACCCAAAACACCACAACAAATTGGTATAGTAGAAAGAAAAAATAGATTGCTTCAAGAAATGGCAATGTAATGTTAAATAGTATGAAGCTCCCTAAAAATCTTTGGGCTGAAGCCGTAAATACTGCATGTTATATAATTAACCGCGTCTATACTTAAAAATCAAATAGTAAAATGGCTTATGAAATGTGGTTTGATAAGAAGCCTACTGTCAAATACTTTCGAGTTTTAGGCAGCAAGTGCTATATTTTACGTGACTGAGAAAATCTGGGAAAGTTTGACACCAAAAGTGATGAAGGGATATTTTTAGGGTATGCTCTGAATAGTCGAGCATATCGGGTTCTTAATAAGAGGACCGGCGTAATTCAAGAATCCATTAATGTGGTTATAAACGATCACTTGAATACACATGTCTCAAGTTCGGATAATGATGAAGTACTTTTAATTGATAAACCAGATTCTTCATCAAGTCAAAATAACTCTGAACCGAGAACTGTTAAAGATCATCCAACTAATCAGATTCTTGGAAACCCTCTTACTGGTGTGCGCACTCGTAGACAACTAAAAGATATGTGTAATTACGTGTGCTTTACATCTCAGATAGAACCGGCTAAAGTAAAAGAAGCACTTACTGATGAAAACTGGATAGTTGTGATGCAAGAAGAGCTTAATCAATTTGTTAGAAATGATGTTTGGTACTTAGTTCCTAGACCGAATGATAAGCACATAATCAGAACTAAATGGATTTTCAAAAATAAGTGTGAGACCCGACCCGAGTTCGCATGTGTGCATGTTTGTGAGTATGCATCTCGTTCATTTTGATCTCACGGTCCTACCGGTTAAATTTTGGCTACCCGCGACCTTCGGGTAGTGTTTGCAATCATCCTTGAGTCCGGTCTCGTAAACCCGACTTAAATCAACCCGAGACTTATACCATCTTGTTCACATCATCGTTGCGGTTCCAACAACGTGTCATGTGCGTCCATTTGACTTATGGATCAAAAGTTATGAGCATTACATAATATGACCCTTAATCATGTGGCCCACTTTTGTACAAATGCTTCTGGACCACTTCTATGGAACAATTCCCCATGCACACCACACACGCACACTACACAATTCTATGGAATGACACTACCCACTTAAGTCACTACCAAAGCCTAGTCTACAACCTATAACATAGTAATTTCCTCCCACAGCCATCATTTCTTTCCTCTTATCTATGTCATCTCCCTCTTCCCAAGCAACCCTCTCCCAAGAAACAATCATTTCCTTGCCAGAAACTCTCCCTCCCTCTCTCTCCTCCCTCATTTCTCTCATTCTTCTCCTCTCATGGTGGAAACATCCAGCCCCTTCTTTCCTCTTTTCCAGCCCATTTTCTTCCCCATTTCCGCTCCATCTCACCATCATAATCCCATCTTGGCCATAGAATCATAACCCTTAGAGCTTGAGGTTCTTAGTGGTGTTAAAAGCTTAGAGATCCAAGAGGTGGGTGCTTCTTTATAATGTAATCTGATTTTTTTAGTGTATATCCCTTCTTATCTTCATGATGGGAGTGTAGGACCCACCAATCAATGGTGGAGATCCCACACGTCCCCATGGGTGTGACGAAATGGCCCACCCTATGCATGCATGTCCCATGCATGGGGCTTTCCTTTATGGACCCCATCATGGTGGATCCTTTGATTTCCTTTCATGATGAGGTCATCTAGACCTTAGGATCATGGTGGGAATGGCATCCCCACCATTCATTTTATTTTTTTGTCATGCATGTGTGAGACTCATATTGTAGATGTATATTGATGTATGATGTGTGGTTGGATTACTCTTGGGAGGGCTCAATAGTGGCGGAGCCCTTCCCTACGGTCGGATTGCCCTTCCTTCTCTTCTTTTCCCTTGTTTTCATCCCTAATCATGCTGTGTGGCCCACCTTGTGGGCTAACAAAAATCCAGTCATTCAAACAAGGGAGGACGCCCATGGCATCCCACCCTATGACATGTGGCCCCAAAATCTAACTAATTGGGGCACATGCAAAGGTATTTTGGATGGTGGGATGGGTTGGATGTTTGTGGGGCCCACTAGTGTGGTCCATCCTCTAATTTCATGGGATTAAATCCCACTTTAATTACTATTTATAATTATTTCTTTCCAACTTATTGTTGCTGTCCAGAACAATCTGGACAAATTTTTGGGCCACCTTGGGGCCTAATTTCTGGTAATTTGATGGGTAGATTGATACAAATTAATAACTGATTCTTGTAGCTGCATGACCCACCTACAATCTTACCAAATTTCAGCCCCAATGGACCCCATTTGGGCAACCAAAAGGGTGGGCCAACATAATGGACTGCCAAAATTTTCTGCCGTGCAGTACAGCAGTATAGTCCCTTAAAAATTAAAATTTAAAAATACTTTCTCAGATGGTGGGCCATCTTTCTGTGTCCCACCTTGTTGTAGGCTTGATGAAGGACTTTGGGCCCAAATTTCAAGAATTTTGGAGGCCCCAGACCCACCCCATGTGGTCTCAAACATGGGGACAATTATAATTCCAACAACATTTCACCCATGACAGTCTGTAATCCAAAATTTAATTAAAATACTTCCGGGTATCCGAAAATTATGAAAATTTACAGAGGGGTAACCCACCCATTTTAAGACCCACCTACCAAATTTTACAATGGACCGTTGCGCACACCGTGACAAGGATTGGACCGGCCCACCACGTTGGGACGTCCAGATTAACCAGATTTTCTGGATAGTCTATTTTATTTAAATTAATTAAAATACTTTTAGTTATCCAAAAATTATGAAATTTTGTAGAAATGTGGTCCACCCATAGAAGTACCAGCTTCCAAATTTTAAGGCCAACGGGCCTCTGTACTCGTCCATGGTGCAGCGGGAGTGGCCCACCAAACTGGGACATCCAAGCTGGGGCGTCCAACCTTTGTTGGTCGTTCAAGCCACTTTGTGGGCCCACTTTAATGTATTTTATATTCCACCATTCCTCCATATGGGGTCCATAGGGGACTTGATCATCCTCCCCTTCAGTAGCATTCAATTGGGGCCTTTTGAATGAGTTTTTAGGTCATATACCCAGGCTCATAGAGCTACATATGCATGGAACTTTCTAGATAGGCCCATAAACGTTGTTTTTGGGGTAGCATGACCCATCAGAATTGAGGTTGATTTAACCAGTTATCTTGCCACTTTCTTTTAGTATTTTTGGGTGTAATTAGTGTTCATCTGAGGCCCACCTAAGTTGGGCTTTTATTGGATCATGGTATGTGGTTAATTGACTAGTTCCTTAGGCTTTTGGACTAGAACCTTTTAAGTAGGCACAGTGACTCTTGGGCCTATACTCTTCTACCTATTGTGATGGGTTTATGGGTTATAATATGTAAGTAGTTTGGCCCATGGCTACCCACCAAAATAACCCTATACTTGGGCTATGATGTGAGGCCCAACTCACTTGTACTAAGTGTAAAATTGCCCATGTGGTTGAACTACTGGGTTGTCCATAAGGCCCATCACAATATGTGGATTTATAACCTTCATGGTTGGGACCAAACGTTGCTTGAGGGTCCACCATATTGCCTACGAGTTGGGCTTGTGTATAGCCCATTAGGTCATGGATTACTTGGGCCTTGGACCTTACTTTACATGTGTGGCGGGCTATCTTTTGGGACCCAGTTACGGTTGGATGTCCTCCTTGGTGGCCCTAAGGTTGGCCCATAGGGCCCTTCTAGGTGGTTGAAGGCCCACCTTGGGCCTGGCTAGGACAATTTCCTCCATTAAGACCTTATGACTTTCTCTTAACCTGTGGGTCACCCCAAAGTATTGGGCCCCCACTAGAGGACTTCACTTCTCCTTAGAGTACCTATTTATGTACCTAAACCTTGTCCCTCCTTGGGATGGAAGATTATATATTCTACAAGTAGCGCACTTCCATCATTGTGACCCATATGCATCATCTGTGTGTATTGATTGCATTGTGTAGTGGTCATAAAGGGATGGAATTTCTCCCCTTATGCACATTGAGTGCTTGAAGCTAGTGCATGATTTATATGTGTGACTTATGCATTGGCATTGCATTTTATGGTGATACCTCCCTTGCTTCACCAGGGCCTTGCCTCCATAGGGACATTCATGGATGGTCGTATGTGTGGACACCGAAAATATTAATTAAGCATACCGGGTACATAGGATGCTCATGGGTGAAATTCTTAAAACTTCCATGGTACCAAGGATCTGCTCCAATGCCGTAACCGGGTGGAAACATGAGCGTACGAGGGCCTTACACCTATAGGCCGCGACTCCCACTGTCGTGTAGTCAGTTGGATGGGGATGTGGCCTTATCCGCCTATGAGGGAGGGCATTACTAGGCTGAGTCTGACCAGCACGTGAAATGGGTCTGCTACCGTCAAGCCTTGCTGGTGATAGGCTATCCACAGGTAGGTAGTGAGGTCTCTTACGCTCGTTTGACTGTGCAAGTCAGTAGAACGGTAGTCATTCAGCAGTGTAATGGACCCCGGTGATTTCCTTATAACTGAAAATGTACTTGACATGTGGTTTGGATACGAGCACTGGCATTACTTGCATCGCATTAACATTAGCCCCTTCATGCATTGCCTTGGTATGGCACCCAGTACCCATTACATCATATTCATGATAAGCCTTGGTAAGGCTAGTGATATTCTCATTGAACATGTTTCTCTTCTTGTACCTCCTACTATTCTTCTGTGCACCATTGTCACACACTTTCACCACCCTCTAAGCTTCTATAAGCTTATGCACGATTGATGCGTGCAGAAGATTCTAAGTAGGCATTGTAGCAGCAGATCTTGGAGTAGAGTTGAGCTTGAGGACTCCAGTGTTGCTGACTTTTCTCTCCTTTTCTATCACCTTATGTCCCTTTGGACCTTATAGATAACTGTAAAAGTTCAAATTCATAGTGGATTTCGTGATGTGTGCCTTTGTTATTCTCAGATATACTTGTTGTGATCTTAGGTATGCTCGTATTGGAAATGATTATATTGTTATGAAAATCCTCCTTGTGGGATCCCAGGATCGGAACCTGCCTCAGGAGTCAAGAATGAGGTACTACGGAGGCTATTGCGGTAAAACCAACCATCGGGTTCCTCGTGAGTCCGATTACCGAGTCTGGGGCGTGACAATAAGTCTAATGAACTTGGTAATATTATTAGAAACAAGGCTAGACTGGTTGTACAAGGGTACACTCAAATTGAAGGAATCGATTATAATGAGACCTTTGCCCCAGTAGCTCGTCTTGAATCAATCAGACTATTTATATCCTTTGCATGCTTTAGAAAGTTCAAAATATATCAAATGGATGTATAGAGTACCTTCGTAAATGGCGATTTACATGAAGAAGTGTAGGTTGAACAACCAATGGATTTTAAAGACCTTAAGAATACTGATCATGTCTATCACCTAAAAAAGGCTCTCTATGGTTTAAAACAAGCTCCCAAGGCAGGGTATGAAAATTTGACTAACTTTTTACTAAGTCATAATTTTATAATGGAAAGTGTTGATAAGACATTATTTGTAAAGAAACATAATGATCACATTTTAATAGTGTAAATTTATGTTGATGATATTATTTATGGATCTACTTGTGCTAACATGTGCAAGTGCTATAGGTTATAGCCCTTTTTATTGTCAAATTTGTGGGGCCAAAGACACTATATGTATCTTGTTATGAAGCTTGCACAGTTGAAGAACAAAGCTCTGCACGTGATATGCCAAGTCAAGACTCAAGGAAGTGAGTTTGTTTGACTTAATTCCAGACAAGGATAATGCAAGATCTCAAGAAGCTTTCAAGTTCAACCTCAAGATCTCAAGAAGCTTTCAAGTTTGAGCTACATCTAGACTTCAAGTTTCATTATGCTCAAGGTCACTCATCTTTAAGTTTCAATGTCCTTACTTACTATTGAGGTATGACTGACCTTAGGTTGACCTTTAGAGTAGGTCATCTTGGATACATAATCCATATGTTTTATTTAAGTGAGATTGGTCTGTTTTAAGACTAGTCCTAGACTTTATTCGACTAGTCCTAGCACTGCTTCGACCTGTCTAAGAATTTCCTGGATCAGTCATAAGTTTGTTGCAAAATTCAAAAATTTTCTGTTAGGCTTCGACTAGTCTTGGGGACCGTTCGACTAGTCGTATGAACAGTCTAGACTGATTCTTCGACCAGTCGTAGACCTACGACTCAAACTACAGCGTTGAAATTCGGCTAGCTTCAACCAGTCGAAGGAGACCTACGACCAATCGAAGGAGACCTATGATCAGTCGTGAAACTGCCTTATCTTATCGCGCCCAAATTTTCAAATTTCTGTTGGATCTATGACCAGTCGTAGAGTTCTTTAGACCAGTCGAAGACGTGTTTTGCTCACCTATAAATAAAGCACAAATCTCATAATAAACTACACCACTCAAGCAATTCAAGTTAATTTAATTTGGCCTTCTGAGAGATAAGTCTGTGCTCCATTCAAGTTAAGTGTGCATATTTAATATTCTGTTTCTTTAGCTTTGATTAATTGATTTTGTTTCTTGCATTCTAATCAAATCTGAAAAGAGGAAGTTTTTATTTTCCTTTTTCTGGAATCAAAATCAATTAAAGCTAGCCCATTTCTTTAAAGTTAAAATCTATTAGAACTTAGAACCATTATATTGTGAGTATTGGACATTGAACCTTGACATTTAAATATCTACTCTAACTTGGTTCTTCCGGGCTGCTACAACAAAGAAGAAAAATAGGTATTTAACATTTTGTGTAATTTACTGAATTTGGTTTTATTTAAGGTTAAGCCAGAAAAATCTCAAAGTTATTAGTTATCTGAGGAGAGCCAAAAACCTCAGAAGTGAGAGTTTTTTAAATTGTGTAAACCCTTTGAAAAAGACAAAATTGTAAAGGTTTTGGGTGAACCTGTGAAAAC
Organism: Magnolia officinalis; assembly: GCA_021015155.1. Lineage (NCBI taxonomy): Eukaryota > Viridiplantae > Streptophyta > Magnoliopsida > Magnoliales > Magnoliaceae > Magnolia > Magnolia officinalis. The sequence continues at coordinate 39,970,171 of JAJHSJ010000011.1, forward strand.
CTATTTGATAGTGAATGCTACTATCCCTTGTGTGAGGATATTAGGAGTAGAGTAGCATTCTGTGTGGCTGTTGTTGAACAGTTGGTGTACACACAGGCGAACCACTATAAATCTTTGTGTTGTGTGGATGTGTGCTTCATTTTCTTATCTTTAATTATTCAGTTGTGGGATGTATGTGGATGTGAATGTTGTAATCGTTTTATTTCAAGCTCAGTGTGGAATGTTGTAATAGTTTAGAGTTATATTTTCGTAATTTATCTCTTGTTATTATTAGTTTGTGCTTCAGTTTCTCTATTTGTTCTAGTAAGGTTGCCCTGCCATTTTTATGGTGCACGGTTGTCCTTAGAACAATCAATATTTGATATTGTATTTGATTCCTTAGTATAGTTTGAATTTGTTTATTCCTCTTCGGTTTGAGTTCTTGATACAAAGATCTTTCTAAAAATAAGGTTGTCCTACCATAAACTTTGGTTTTTGGTGTAAGGTTGTACTTAGAATAACTTTTGTATCAACCTCTCAATACTTATTTATTGAGGTTGCTTTTCATTTCAACATTGTGAATTAATTTACTTTATTTGGCTATCTCTTTATTAAGTTCCGCTGTAATTATTTTAAATTTGGCGTTGTCCTATTCACCCCCCCCCCCCCCCCCCTTTCTAGGCAATATAGCTTAGCCATTTCAAGTGGTATCAAAGCCTAATAGCTTGTTTTAATTGCTTTATTTTTGGATTCATTTCCTAAGCTAACAATCTAAGCTACATTTAAGATGTCAAATTTTGATAGCCTTTCAGTCACTAGGCCTCCACCCTTTGATGGCTCCAACTATGCCTATTGGAAAGCCAGGATGAGGATTTTCCTTAAATCCATGGATGAAAGTGTGTGGCTTGCCACAGTGACTGAATGGAGCCCTCCTACCATTGAAGTAACTAGTATCAATGGATCAAAATCAATGAGAATAACACCTTATACTTCTTGGTCCACACTTCAGAAGAGTAAGAGTAGTGCAAATGCAAAAGCACTAAATGTAATCACTTGCGCACTATCACCGGATAAGTTCAAAAGAATCATATCATGTGATACTGTAAAGCAAGCTTGGGATATATTAGAAATGACACACGAGGGTACTTCAATTGTCAAAAAATCTAAAGTCCAACTCCTCACAACCAAATTTGAAGAAATTCATATGGAGGAAAATGAAATGTTTATAGACTTCTACACTAGATTAAACAACATTGTAAACTCTATGTGGGGTCTTGGCGATAAAATCTCAGAAAGTAAAGTGTGTACAAAGATACTACACTCACTACCTGAACGGTTCAATTCTAAGGTAACCGCGATCCAGGAACTTCGTGATACGGATAACATGAGGGTAGAAGAGTTGGTTGGGTCTTTACAAACCTACGAGTTAACTTTTAAAGCCCCTAAAGGTAAATCAATAGCCCTTAAGTCTTCCAAAAGTATTTCTCAAGAAAATTCTGAAGACGATATGGCTCTTCTAGCGAAAAAGTTTTACAAGATTTTCAAAAGTAAAAAGAGAGTCGATTTTCAAAAATCGAATGATAAGAAAAGATCTAAATCTAGATCTAAATCTTGGAAATCTTTGAAAGATAGTCAATGTTACAACTTCCAAGAATATGGACATCTAGCAAATAAGTGTCCTAAAAAGGACAACCTAAAAAGAAAGGAATGTCGGCTACTTGGGATGAATCTTCTGGCACTGAAGCCTCTTCTGAATCAGAAGATTCTGAAACCGAGTCGGGCAATGAAGTTAAGGCCCTTATGACTCTAGCCAAGTTCACTTTTTTCATATCATGATGATTCAACCAGTGAAGAAAATCTGAATAGTGATCATGATAATGAAGAAGATCTTCAAGATGCTTATAATGCCCTATACAAGGAAAGTTGTAAAATTGTCGTAAAACTAAAACTTCAAAAAGAAAGGTTTTTAGGACTTAGAGAAAGATTTGAGTTTCTTGTTTTAGAAAAATCTCAACTTTCAGATTGTTTTGAAAACTGCGAATGTGATCTAGATTTCAAAACCACCCTTACTGAAAATCTAAAATCTGAAAATGATAAACTTAAACTTGAAGTCTCTTCCCTTTTGAGTTTAAAGGATACGTGGAGGTATGCCTAAGGTGATCCAAAATTAGAAAAACTTTTAACTGGATAGAGAAAATGTGGCGACCGATCCGGTTTGGGCTATGACAAAAATATTCCTCCTAAACAGAAGAATACACCTCCCAAGTTTGTAAAAGGAGAATCCTCTAACTCAAAAGAGAAAAGTTCAAGTCAAAAGTTTTATAAAAATGTTAAATCTTTTCAATCTTTCAAAACCAGAGGTAACCATATCAATTACAAAAATCAAAACCAAAACCCTTTAGCTGAAAGAATAGTTGATTTGCTTAAGGAGCCCTTAAAATCTAACTCAGTGGGTCATTCATACAAAAATCACAAATACAAGAAGACCAACTATACTCCTAAACCCAAAACAGTAATGAAATGGGTTCCTAAAGTTACTTACTTGGTCGCCCACACTGCTTTCAAAGTTACAAGCCATTCGAAGTGGTACTTAGACAGTGGATGCTCAAGGCATATGACAGGCGACAAGGCTTTATTCACCAATCTTAAAGACATGACTGATGGGTCAGTCACATTTGATGATGACAGCAACTGCAAGATTATGGGCTAAGGTATGATTCAACTTCATAACCTTCCTTTGTTCAAAAATGTTTTATATGTTGAAGGCCTAAAACATAACTTGCTTAGCATATCTCAAATATGCGATAATGATCATAATGTAAGATTTTTTAATCAAAGTTGTGAGATTCTAAATAACCTGGGTTCGGTAATTTTAACTGGACGTAGAACATCTAAAAACTACTATATTATAAGTGAATCCAGCTCAACTAGTCAATCTTGTTGCATGGTCCATACAGACGAGACTGATTTATGGCATAAACATCTTGGACATGTACACTACAGAAATCTTTATAGATTGAGCAAACGAGAACTTATAAGAGGTCTACCCAAACTATAAAAATTTGATAAAATATGTGGTGAATGCCAAATTAGCAAACAAATAAGGAACTCACATAAAAAGGTGAATTCCAATACCACATCAAGACCACTCGAGCTTCTCCATATGGATCTTGTAGGACCTACAAGGACAGAAAGTCGAGGTGGCAAAAGATATATCTTGGTAATAGTAGATGATTTTACCAGATATACATGAGTTGTTTTCTTAAGGGACAAATCAGAAACCCTTGAAGAAGTGAAAAAGGTTCTCAAAAGGATTCAAAGTGAAAAGAATTCTCAAGTCAATAAGATTCATAGTGATCATGGATCTAAATTTGAGAATAACGGTTTTGAGAAGTTCTGTAGTGACCAGGGAATATTACATGAATTCTCAGCGCCCAAAACTCCACAACAAAATGGTATAGTTGAAAGGAAAAATAGAGTGCTTTAAGAAATGGCTAATGTCATGTTGAATAGCATGAAGCTCTCTAAGAATCTTTAGGCTGAAGCTATCAATACAGCTTGTTATATCATTAACCGGTTTTACACTAGTAAAGGTAATAATAAAACGGCTTACGAAATGTGGTTCGATAAAAAGCCTACTATCAAATACTTTCGAGTTTTTGGCAGCAAGTGCTATATTTTACAAGATCGTGAGAATCTGGAAAAGTTTGATACGAAGAGTGATAAAGGGATCGTTTTAGGATATTCTTTAAACAGTAGAGCTTATAGGGTTCTGAACAAAAGGACCGGTGCGATTCAAGAGTCCATTAATGTGGTCATTGATGATCGCTTAAACACACCAATCTCAAGTCCAGATAATGATGAAGTTCATATAATTGATAAACCTGATACTTCATCTAATTAGGCTAATTCTGAATTGAAGACTGTTAAAGATCATCCAACCACAGATTCTTGGAAACCCTCTCACTGGTGTTCATACCCGTAAACAACTTGAGGATATATGTAATTATGTATGTTTTACGTCCCAGATAGAACCATCTAACGTAAAAGAAGCTCTTGCTGATGAAAACTGGATAGTTGCAATGCAAGAAGAACTTAATCAATTTGTTCGAAATGATGTCTGGTATCTTGTTCCTAGACCTAAAGATAAACACATTATCGGGACAGTTGATTTTTAAAAATAAGTCTGACGAGCTTGGAAATATAATTCGAAACAAGGCAAGACTGGTTGTACAAAGGTACACTCAAATTGAAGGTATTGATTATGATGAAACCTTTGCTCCAGTTGCTTGCCTTGAATCAATCAGACTTTTTATATCCATCGCATGCTTCAGAAAGTTTAAAATTTATCAAATGAAAGTAAAAAGTGCTTTTTTGAATGGTGATCTACATGAAGAAGTATATGTTGAACAACCTGAAAAGGCCTAGCTATATGTCCTAGAGGGGGGGTGAATAGGACAATGCCAAATAAAACTTATAACAGCGGAATTAAAAAGAATATGATAGCCAAAGTAAATCACAATGCAGGAAAGTACAATAACCTTAAAATTTAGATTTTGAGAGGTTGTTACAAATGTTGTTCTAAGGACAACCTTTCACCAAAAACCAGAGTTTATGGTAGGATAACCTTATTTCTAGAAAGACCTTTGTATCAAATCTCAAACCAAAGAGGAATACAGAAATAAATACAAACTGAATTGAAATAAATTGTAATCACAAATGTATTGTTCTAGGGACAGCCATACACCATAAAAATGGCAGGGCAACCTTGCTAGAACAACTTTTAAAGGAAATTGAATATCAAGCTGATAAAGAAATAACAGAAAATAAATTCTAAACTATTACAAAATTCTCACAATGCTTGAATTAAATGATTACAACATTCACCACCATACATACATCCCACAAAAGAATAATTAAATATTAGAAGTATAAATCATTCAACCACAACACAAGGGATTATAGTGGTTCGCCTGTGTGTTCACCAACTGTTAAACAACAGCCACACAGAATGCTACTCCACTCCTAATATCCTCACACAGGGGATATTAGCGTTCACTAATAAAATAGGTTTTCCCAAGTTCACCCAAAACCTTTACAATTGTGTCTTTGTCTGTGGGCTTACACAATTAAAAAAAAAAACCCCACTTCTGAGTTTTCCTGGCACTCCTCAGATAACCAATACAACAAGATTTTTCTGGCAAATCTTGAAAGAAACCAAAATAGAAAGGAATTTACAATTAAATGTAAAATACCTGATTATCTCCTTCGTTGTAGCAGCCCGGTAGAACCAAGTTAGAGCAGATGATTGAATGTCCAAGTTCAATGTCCAGTACTCAATTACAATGGTTCTAATTCTAATAGATTTTAAATTTAAACCAAGTAGGGCTTGCCTTAATTGATTTTGATTCCAAAGAAAGGGAATAACAATTCCTCTTATCAAATTAGATTGGAATAGCAGAAACAAAATCAACTAAATAAAGTTAAGGAAAGAGAATATTAAATAAGCACACTTAGCTTAGATGGAGCACAGAATTATCTCTCAGAAGTTCGACGAAGATTGGCTTGAATAGATTAATTAATTCGATATTTTCTTCTGAGATTCGTGCTCTATTTATAGGTGAGCAAATCGCGTGTTCGACTGGTCTAGAGAGCTCTTCAACTAGTCGAAGCAATAACAGATATTTGAAAAATCAGGCGCGATAAGCTTTGACCGTTCTACGACTGGTCGAAGGTCTCCTTCGACTGGTCGAAGAACTTAAAATTCATCGCTGGACTTTGAGTCGAAGACTTTCGACTGGTCGAAGATGCAGTCGACACTGTTCCTTCGACTGGTCAAACAGATTCCTAGACTAGTCGAAGCCTAATAGAAATTATCCGACTTTTGTAACAAACTCACGACTGATCAAGGAATTTCTTAGACTGGTCAAAGCAACTCTAGGACTAGTCGAAGAAGGCCTAGAACTAGTCGAAGAACAGACCAAACTTATGTAAAATAAACATTCGATTTATGTATCCAAAGTGACCTACTCCTAAGGTCAGTCAAACCTCAACCATGAAGTAAGGACATTGAAACATTATGAACTAGTGACCTTGAAGTATGAGCCTTGAAGTCTTGATGTAGTTCAATCTTCTTGATGTAGCTCAATCTTGAAAGTGTCTTGAGTTCTTTACAAATTGCCTTGTACTCTTCTTGAAGTCTTGTAGCTTGAGTCATGTCTTGTGAGCAGTTCTTGCAATTAAGATTGATCCTTGAACTTGTGAGCTTTGCTTGTTCATGAATGTTGATCTTTGAGAAAGCTTCACTTATGCAAGTTATATAACAGTGGTTTTGGCACCACAAATTTGACAACAGACAGGGATATAAATAATAGCACTTACAATCTCCCCCTTTGTCAAATTAGTGACAAAACACATAACCAAGATAAACATAAAGTAAAACAACTGGTTAAAGAGTTATGAACCAGTTCATATCAACTGGCTTACCTGCAAATCAATATTCAATATTCAACATTCAATATTCAACCAGTTTCATTCAACTAGTTCAAACATACTCCCCCTGAGTAACATAACCAATGCTAACCAATGCTACTCCTCTCACAATCACATCGTTAAGAACAAACCATTCTCCCCCTTTTTGTCACAATATGACAAAGGAAACAACAAAGGAGAACTAAATAAAGGGATATATGAGAGGAAACATGATGAGTGATGAGATTATAGCAAAACAGAGATAGAGATACTCAGCATAGCTTCACATAGTATAAATATCCAGCATAAAACATAGATAATATCCTACTCAAACTCAGTCAACCAAGTGCTAAGTTATAAAGTTATTACAGACCAGAAGTCTCATATAAACTAATCAGAACTAGAACCAGATGACGGAGCAGGAATAGAGGGATCAAGTTGGTGCATGCCTTTGTTCAATCGCCTAAGATATTTGCGCATGTACTTGAATTGTAAATCATGAGCAACAGACATGTTTTCCATCTTTACATTGATATTCTCAACTTTGTCCTTTAATGCACTCAGACGAGCATCAACATCAGATGGTTCAAAATCTGGATCATTTGTCGAGTCAGAATCTAGTTCCTCAAAAATGTCATCCATATTAATGTCATCACCAGCTTCTTCATGACCACCACCACCACCACCACCTTTTTCAAGAAGTAGATCCAACTTCATCTTATTGATATTAGTATTGTTGAAGATCAGATGATGGATTGGTGCCTCATCAACCGGCATATCGACTAACATATGTGTAGCCAATATAGTCATTAAATAGGCAAAAGGAATGTCACTATGACCAGGATGGAGTCTAAACTGAAGAATGAAATGACAGATTAAGGATGGTAAATAAATCTGAGTACCTTTGGAGATAGCATGGATAACACGAACCATAAACGAAGTCAAGTCAGTTTTATTAACAAATACCTTGCGAGAAGCGCATTCCCTTTTTGTGTCCATTGAACATCCATGTTGCACAAGTCTCTAGTGAGCATGCATTTTTCAGACATTGAGGGTTTATCAGTTAAGTTATTGTAAGTGCTATGGTCTCATGCTCCTTTGGTTGTCAAATTTTGTTGTGTCAAAACATCTATCTGTGTCTTGTGCTTGTATGGTGATTTATATGTATTCAAGACACTGCATAAACACTTCATGACATTGGAAGTCTCAAGAAGATTGGAAGTCTCAAGAAGCTACAATGTTGAAGTTCAAGAAGTTACAATGTTGAAGTCTCAAGAAGCTATATTATTGAAGTTCAAGAAGCTACATTATTGAAGTTCAAGAAGCTACAATGTTGAAGTTCAAGTCTTAAGAAACAACTCAAGAAATGACTTCAAGACTAATAAGCAACGCATGGAGTAGTTTTCACGCTGATGAAGATCTCAAGATTAAAGCTACAACAAGTTCAAGATCTCAAGCCTGATATGGTTCAAAAATCTACATTCATTGAATGGTTGAGGTTCAATGTCCATACGACATGTTTCAGGTTTGACTGACCTTAGGTTGACCTTATAAGTAAGTCACTTTGGATACATAAATCAAATGTTTATTTTACATAAGTTTGGTCTATTCTACGACCAGTCCTAGCTCCTGTTTGACCAGTCCTAGCATTGGTTCGACTAGTCCAAGAAATTCCTCGACCAGTCCTAAGTTGTTGAAGTTTTTTCAGAATTTTTTGGTACACCCACGACCAGTCCTGGAGATCCTTCGACCGGTCGTAGGAGTGTCTTCGACTCGTTCTCGACCAGTCGTAGAGCTACGACTCAAAGTCCAGCAACCTAATCTATGGTCCTACGACCAGTCGTAGAGAGATACGACCAGTCGTAGGTGACCCACGACCAGTCGTAGGCTTCCCACGACCAGTCGTGGAACGACTTTCAAAGATCGCGCTCAATATTTCAAATATCCGTTAGAGCTACGACCAGTCGAAGGTTTCTAAGACCAGTCGTAGGAGCGATTTTTGCTTCTATAAATTGAACACGAAATTCAGAGTTTTCATAATTCAACTCGATTCAATTCAAGAAATTTCAAGTGATCACTCTGAGATAAATCTATGTTTATTTTAAGCTACACTGTGCTTATTTTATATTCCTTTTTTGCTAGCTTATTTAATTTGATTTTGTTTCTGTATTCCAATCTTATTTGAAAAGAGGAATTACCTTATTCCTTCTTTGTGGAATTAAAATCAAATATAGCTAGGCCCAACTAGTTAAAATCTAAAATCTATTAGAACTTCGAACCATATTAAAGTGAGTATTGGAAATTGAACTTTGACATTCAAACATCTACTCCGATTGGTTCTACCGAGCTGCTACGAAAAGGAGAAATCCAGGTATTTTACAATTCTGTAAAATTTCATTACTTTTGGTTTTGTTTGAGGTTAAGCCAGAAAAATCTCATTGTATTGGTTTTGTTTGAGGTTAAACCAGAAAAATCTCATTGTATTGGTTATCTGAGGAGAGCCAGAAAACTCAGAAAAGAGGGATTTTTGAATTGTGTAAGCCCGAGTGAAAAAGACACAATTGTAAAAGTTTTGGGTGAACCTGTAAAAACCTATTTGATAGTGAACGCTAATATCCCCTGTGTGAGGATATTAGGAGTGGAGTAGCTTTCTGTGTGGCTGTTGAAAGACAGTTGGTGTACACACAGGCGAACCACTATAACTCTTTGTCTTGTGAATTGAATGCTTGCTTAATTTTCATATCTTTTATCATTCAATTGTGTGGAATGTATAAGTGGATGTGAATGTTGTAACTATTTACATTTCAAGCAAGTGTGGGGATTGTTGTAATAATTTAGATCTATATTTCTGCAATTAATTTCAATTCCTTGCTATTTCATTTATTTCTATTAAAATTGAGTTCTTGATCCAAAAGATGTTCTAGAAATAAGGTTGTCCTACCATAAGCCTTTGTTTATTATGGTGTAAGGTTGTCCTTAGAACTGAATTTGTATCAATCTCTCAATACTTATTTATCAAGGTGATTTGATTCCAGCATTGTGAATTGATTTTTAATTGTAAGGCTATTGGTCTATTTTATTTCCGCTGATTTTATTTTAATTTGGCATAGTCCTATTCACCCCCCCTCTAGGACATATAGCTCGGCCTTTTCAGTTATGGATAGGCATACCCTCATCATTCACAGGAATGTCCATAAGGGCTGAAATTAAATGACGATCAATGTCAAAAGGCCCTTCTCTAGTAGATATTTTAAAAGTTAAATTATCCTGTGAAAAAACACTAATACATGCAAACATGGATTGGGCAATGGACCGGTATGCTGGCCCACCCCAATGTAATAAGTTAACCCAACCTACAGCTTCAAGCATAGGAAGGATGTCAAAAGGTGCAATATGATTAACATCAACAGGATGTTCAACAATAACATTACGTAATCTAATGTCCCTAACATAAGATGGATCATCATTGGGAACAAGAAGATGATGCTTAGAGATAATGGTCGATCTGGAGGAAGAAGAAGGACCACGGGAAGTAGTTTTTCTACCTCTAGAAGGCATTTGCAACAAGGATATCAAGGAAATAAGAAGTTGCAAAGGATTGAGAAGTGGGTTTCCTCAAAATAGATTTTTCAAAATTCAAACCCCAAATCTCAATGAAATCCAAAATACAAAGCTTAAAGCTTGAAAAGTAAACAATCTAGACACAAATCTGCAAGAAAAACGTGATTTGGAACACTAACCTTGAAGAACATGAAAGATGGGTTCGACAAGTCGAAGCTTGGCTCCTTAGAGAGGAAAAACGAAATGAGAAAGAAAGCAAAAATTTCCAAATTTTAAGTGATTCCCGAGATCTACGACTGGTCGTGGATATCTACGACCAGTCGAAGGTCAATTGGTCGAGTATACTCACGACTGGTCGAAGGATGTCCAAAAATTCACATTTCTTACAAATTATACAAAAATTAGAATTCAATCTAGCAAATATATACACTATGATACAAGTAGGCATAAATAATCATTTTAAAATGCACATGCCAAGATCAAATTTCATCTTTTTGAACCTGCTTTTATCAAGAGGTTTTGTGAAAATGTCAGCTTGTTAATCTTCGGTAGGAATATATTCTAGAGATATAACTTTTTCTTCTACTAATTCCCTTATATAATGAAATCTAATGTCAATGTGCTTAGTACGAGAATGCTGAATAGGATTTTTTGAAACATTTATCGCACTGGAATTATCACAATGTAATAACATAGAATCTTGTTTAATTCCATAATCACTTAGCATTCGTTGCATCCAAACAAGCTGTGTACATGCATTACCAGTTGCGATATACTCAGCTTCAGCTGTTGAAAGTGATATAGAATTTTGTTTCTTACTAAACCAGAAAACTAGACAATTTCCAATGTAAAAACAACCACCACTGGTTGATTTTCTATCATCTAGATTACCAGCCCAGTCAGCATCCGAGTACCCAGCTAATTGGACACTAGTCTCATGAGGATACCAGAGACCGAGATTTACAGTACTTGCGACATATCTAATAATTTGCTTGACAGCAATCAAGTGAGATTCTTTTGGATCAGATTGATATCTTGTGCAAATACCAACACTTAGAGAAATATCAGGTCTACTAGCAGTTAAATATAACAAACTACCAATCATACTCCGATAAAGTTTTGAGTCAACATTTTTACCATTAGAGTCTTTTGAGAGTTTAAGGGTAGTACTCATAGGAGTATCAAAATTCTTGCCATTCTCAAATCCAATCTCTTGATTAGATTCAAAGCATACTTAGATTGAGAAATGAATATTCCTTCAGGTTGTTGCTTTACTTGTAATCCAAGGAAATAAGTCAATTCCCCAACCATGCTCATTTCGAACTATGATTTCATCAAATCTGCAAACTCAGTAGTCAAGTCAGTACAAGTTGATCCATAAATGATATCATCAACATAAATCTGTACCATTAAGATATGATCATTATGTTTTTTAACAAATAGAGTTTTATCAACAGATCCCATTTGAAAATTATGACTTAAAAGAAATTTCGTTAGTTTCTCATACCATGCCCTAGGTGCTTGTTTTAATCCATAAAGTGTCTTTTTAAGCCGATATACATAATCAGTATTTTTGGGATCTTCAAAACCCATTGGCTGTTCAACATAGACTTCTTCATGTAAATCGTCATTTAGAAAAGAACTTTTCACATCCATCTGATAGATCTTTATCTTTCTAAAACATGCAATGGATATAAATAGTCTGATAGATTCAAGACGTGCTACTGGTGCAAAAGTTTCATCGAAATCAATCCCTTCAATTTGAGTATAACCTTGTACCACTAGTCTAGCCTTGTTTCTAATTATATTTCCACATTCGTCAGACTTATTTTTGAAAATCCATTTTGTTCCAATAATGTGTTTATCTTTAGGTCTTGGTACGAGATACCAAACATCATTTCTTACGAATTGGTTGAGTTCTTCTTGCATCGCAACAATCCAGTTCTCATCAGCAAGAGCTTCTTTTACGTTAGATGGTTCTATTTGGGATGTAAAACATACATAATTACATATATCCTCAAGTTGTCTATGGTGCGAACACCGGTGAGAGGGTTTCCAAGAATTTGTGTGGTTGAATGATCTTTAACAGTCCTTAACTCAGAATCAGTCTAATTCGATGAAGTATCGGGTTTATCAATGATTAGTACTTCATCATTATCTGAATTAGGGATTGGCGTGTTTAAGTGATCATCAATGACAACATTAATGGACTCTTGAATCACACCAGTTCTTTTGTTCAGAACCCTATAAGCCCGACTGTTTAAGGAATATCCTAGAAAAATCCCTTCATCACTCTTCATATCGAATTTTCCCAAATTTTCATGATCACGTAAAATATAGCACTTGCTGCCAAAAACTCGAAAGTATTTAACAGTAGGCTTTTTATTGAACCACAATTCGTAAGCCGTTTTATTATTATCTTTGCTAGTGTAGACTCGGTTAATAATATAGCAAGCTGTGTTGACTGCTTCAGCCCAAGATTTTTAGAGAGCTTCATGCTATTAACATGACATTAGCCATTTCTTGAAGCACCCTATTCTTCTTTCTACAATTCCATTTTGTTGTGGAGTTTTGGGAGCAGAGAATTCATGTAATATTCCTTGGTCGGTACAGAACTTCTCAAAATTGCTATTCTCAAATTCAGATCCATGATCACTACGAATTTACTGATTTGAGAAGATTTTTCAGTTTGAATCCTTTGAAAACTTTTCTTACTTCTTCAAGGGTTTCAGATTTATCCCTTAAGAAGACTACCCATGTAAATCTGGTAAAGTCATCAACTATTACCAGGATATACTTTTTCCCACCACGACTTTCCGTTCTGGTAGGTCCTATCAGATCCATGTGGAGGAGTTTGAGTGGTCTTGATGTGTGGTATTTGAATTCACCTTTTTGTGTGAGTTCCTTGTTTGTTTGCCTATCTGGCACTCACCACATATTTTATCTAATTTCTGAAGTTTGGGTAAACCTCTTATAAGTTCTCGTTTGCTCAATCTATATAAATTTGATAATGTACATGTCCAAGACGTTTGTGCCATAAATCAGTCTCGTCTGTATGGACCATGTAACATGTTTGATTAGATGAGCTGGATTCGCTAATAATATAGCAATTTTCAGACGTTCTACGTCCAGTTAATATTACGGAACCCTTATTGTTTAGTATCTCACAGCTTTGATTAGAAAATCGAACACTATGGTTATTATCACATATTTGAGATATACTAAGCAAGTTATGTTTTAAGCCTTCAACATATAAAACATTTTTAAACACAGGAAGATTAAAAGTTGAACCGTACCTTGGCCTATAATCTTGCAGTTGCTACCATCACCAAATGTGACTGAACCATCAGTCATATCTTTCAGATCCGTGAATAAAGCTTTGTCACTGTCATATGCCTGGAGCATCCACTGTCTAGGTACCACTTTGAATGACTTGTTGCTTTGAAAGCAGTGTGAGCAACCAAGCAGGTAACTTTAGGAACCCATTTCATAACTGTTTTGGGTTTAGGAACATAGTTGGTCTTCTTTTGTTTATAGTTGTATGAATGACCTATAGAGTTAGATTTTAAGAGCTCCTTGAGTAAATCAACTATCTTTTCAGCTAGTGGATTTCGTTTCTGATTAAAGTTGACATGGCTGCTTCTAGGTTTTTGAAAAGTTTTTGAATTTCTAGAAAAATCTTGATAAGTACTTTTCCCTTTTGAGTTTGAGGACTCTCCTTTAACAAACATAGGAGGAGTATACTTTTGTTTAGGAGATAAATTTTTATCATAGCCCAACCCGGATAGATCGCCACATTTTCTTGATCCGGATAAAAGTTTTTCTAACTTTGGATCACCTTGGGCATATTTCCATGTGTCCCTTAGACTCAGAAGAGAAGATACTTCAGTTTTAGTTTCTCAATTTCAGATTTTAAATCAATAATTAGGGAGTTTTTGAATTCCAAATCGCATTTTGATTTTTCAAAACAATCTGAAATTTGTGATTTTTCTAAGACAAGTGATTCAAAACATTCTTTGAGTTTAGAAAACTTTTCTTTTTGAAGTTTAAGTTTGACAGCAATTTTACAACTTTCCTTATATAGGGCATTGTAAGCGTCTTGAAGATCATCTTCATTTTCACATTCACTACTCAGATTTTCTTCACTTGTTGAGTCATTATCTGAAAATGTGAATTTGGCTAGAGTCATAAGAGCTTTAACCTCATTGCCCGACTCAGTTTCAGAATCTTCTGATTCAGAAGAACCTTCAGAATCAGATGATTCATCCCATGTAGCCAACATACCCTTCTTCTTGGGTTTGTCCTTTTTAGGACATCTATTTGCTAAGTGCCCATATTCTTGACAGTTGTAACATTGACTATCTTTTAAAGATTTTCGAGATTTGGGTCTAAACTTCTTTTTATCATTCGATTTTTAAAATCAACTTTTTCTTGCTTTTGAAAATCTTGTAAAATTTCTTAGCTAAAAGAGCCATATCATCTTCTGAATCAGAATTTTCTTCTGAATTACATTTAGAAGATTTTAGAGTGCGATAGATTTACCTTTAGGAGCTTTAAAGTTTAACTCGTAGGTTTGTAGAGAACCAACTAGTTCTTCTACCCTCATATTATCTATATCACGAAGTTCCTGGATTGCGGTTACTTTAGAATTGAACCGTTCAGGAAGTGAGCGTAATATCTTTGCACACACTTTACTTTCTGGGATTTTAGCCAAGACCCCACATTGAGTTTACAATGTCATTCAATCTAGTGTAAAAGTCCATAAACATTTCATTTTCCTCCATATGAATTTCTTCAAATCTGGTTGTGAGGAGTTGGACTTTAGATTTTTTACAATTGTAGTACCCTCGTGTGTCATTTCTAATATATCCCAAGCTTGTTTTGCAGTATCACAGGAAATAATTCTTTTGAACTCATCCGATGATAGTGCGCAAGTGATTGCATTTAGTGCTTTAGCATTTGCACTACTTTCACTTTTCTAAAGTGTGGTCCATTGGTAATATGGTGTGACTTTCATAGATTTTGAACCATCAACCCCAGTAACTTCCATGATAGGAGGTTTCCATTCAGTCACTGTGGCTTGCCACACATTTTCATCCATTGATTTGAGGAAGATCCTCATTCTGGCTTTCCAATAGGCATAGTTGGAGCCATCAAAGGGTGGAGGCCTTGTGACTAAAAGGCTATCAAAATTTGACATCTTAAATAGCTTAAATTGTTAGCTCAGGAATTAAATCCAAGAATTAAAAAAGAGCTATTAGGCTCTGATACCACCTGAAAAGGCCTAGCAATATGTCCTAGAGGAGGGTGAATAGGACAATGCCAAATAAAACTTATAACAGCGGAATTAAAAAGAATATGATAGCCAAAGTAAATCACAATGCAGGAAAGTACAAAAAACCTCAAAATTAGATCTTGAGAGGTTGATACAAATGTTGTTCTAAGGACAACCTTTCACCAAAAACCAGAGTTTATGGTAGGACAACCTTATTTCTAGAAAGATCTTTGTATCAAATCTCAAACCAAAGAGGAATACAGAAATAAATACAAACTGAATTGAAATAAATTGTAATCACAAATGTATTGTTCTAGGGACAGCCATACACCATAAAAATGGCAGGGCAACCTTGCTGGAACAACTTTTAAAGGAAATTGAATATCAAGCTGATAAAGGAATAGCAGAAAATAAATTCTAAACTATTACAAAATTCTCACAATGCTTGAATTAAATGATTACAACATTCACCACCATACATACATCCCACAAAGAATAATTAAAGATTAGAAGTATAAATCATTCAACCACAACACAAGGGATTATAGTGGTTCGCCTGTGTGTTCACCAACTGTTAAACAACAGCCACACAGAATGCTACTCCACTCCTAATATCCTCACACAGGGGATATTAGCGTTCACTAACAAAATAGGTTTTCCAGGTTCACCCAAAACCTTTACAATTGTGTCTTTGTCTGTGGGCTTACACATTAAAAAAAACCCCACTTCTGAGTTTTCCTGGCTCTCCTCAGATAACCAATACAACAAGATTTTTCTGGCAAATCTTGAAAGAAACCAAAACAGAAAGGAATTTACAATTAAATGTAAAATACCTGATTATCTCCTTCGTTGTAGCAGCCCGGTAGAACCAAGTCAGAGTAGATGATTGAATGTCCAAGTTCAATGTCCAGTACTCAATTATAATGGTTCTAATTCTAATAGATTTTAAATTAAACCAAGTAGGGCTTGCCTTAATTGATTTTGATTCCAAAGAAAGGGAATAACAATTCCTCTTATCAAATTAGATTGGAATAGCAGAAACAAAATCATTAAATAAAGCTAAGGAAAGAGAATATTAAATAAGCACACTTAGCTTAGATGGAGCACAGAATTATCTCTCAGAAGTTCGACGAAGATTGGCTTGAATGGATTAATTAATTCGATATTTTTCTTCTGAGATTCGTGCTCTATTTATAGGTGAGCAGATCGCGTGTTCGACTGGTCTAGAGAGCTCTTCGACTAGTCGAAGCAATAACAGATATTTGAAAAATCAGGCGCGATAAGCTTTGACCGTTTATACGACTGGTCGAAGGTCTCCTTCGACTGGTCGAAGAACTTAAAATTCATCGCTGGACTTTGAGTCGAAGACTTTCGACTGGTCGAAGATGCAGTCGACACTGTTCCTTCGACTGGTCAAACAGATTCCTGGACTAGTCGAAGCCTAACAGAAATTATCCGACTTTTGTAACAAACTCACGACTGATCGAGGAATTTCTTAGACTGGTCGAAGCAACTCTAGGACTAGTCGAAGAACAGACAAAACTTTGTAAAATAAACATTTGATTTATGTATCCAAAGTGACCTACTCCTAAGGTCAGTCAAACCTCAACCATGAAGTAAGGACATTGAAACATTAGGAACTAGTGACCTTGAAGTATGAGCCTTGAAGTCTTGATGTAGTTCAATCTTGAAATCTTGATGTAGCTCAATCTTGAAAGTGTCTTGAGTTCTTTACAAACTGCCTTGTACTCTTCTTGAAGTCTTGTAGCTTGAGTCATGTCTTGTGAGAGCAGTTCTTGCAGTCAAGTTGATCCTTGAACTTGTGAGCTTGCTTGTTCATGAATGTTGATCTTTGAGAGAGCTTCACTTATGCAAGATATAACAGTGATTTTGGCACCACAAATTTGACAACAGACAGGGATATAAATATAGCACTTACACAACCTACAGGGTTTGAAGATCCTAAGTTTACTGATCATTTATAATCGCCTTAAAAATCTCTATAATGGTCTAAAACAAGCTCCCAGAGCATGGTATGAGAAATTGACTAAGTTTTTACTCAATCATAACTTTCAAATGGGAAGTGTGATAAAACATTGTTGTTTAAGATAAGAAACATAACGAAGATATCTTAAGGTAATCTATGTCGATGATTTATTTATGGATCTACCTATAATAACATGACTATTGAGTTTGCAGAATTGCTGAAATTCAGTTGAAAAGCATGGTTGGGGAATGAATTATTTCTTGGGTTACAAGTAAAACAACGACCTGATGAATGTTCATCTCTCAATCTAAATATGCTATGAATTTTGATTAAGAGATTGGATTTGAGAATGGTAAGAATTTTGATACTCCTATGAGTACAACCTTGAAACTCTCAATAGATTCTGTAGGAAAAAATGTGGATTCGAATTATATCAGAGATGATTGGTAGTTACTGTACTTAATACTAGTAGACCTGATATACTTTAAGTGTGTGGTATTTTGTTTAGATATCAGTCTAATCCTAAGGAGTCTCATTAATTGCTGTTAAAACAAATTATGCGATATGTCGCAAGTACAGTTAATCTCGGTCTCTAGTATCCTAATGACACTAGTGTTCAATTAGCTGGTACTCAGTGCTGACTAGGCTGTAATCTTGATGATAGAAAATCTACAAGTGGTGGTTGCTTTTATATTGGAAACTGTTTAGTTTCTTGGCTTAGCAAGAAACAAAGTTCTATATCACTTTCAACAGTTGAAGCTGAATATATTGCAACTGGTAATGCGTGCACACAGCTTGTTTAGATGAATCGTATGCTAAGTGATTATGGAATTAAATAGGATTCTATGTTTTTATATTGTGATAATATCAGTGCCATAAATATTTCAAAAAATCCTATTCAGCATTCTCGTACTAAGCACATTGACATTAGATTTCATTATATTCGTGAATTAGTAGAAGAAAAAGTTATATCCTTGGAATATATCTCTACCGAGGATCAACGTGTTGACATTTTCACTAACCGCTTAATAAAAGCAAGTTTAAACAAATGAAATTTGATCTTGGCATGTGCATTCTAAAATAATTATTTATGCCTATTTGTATCATATTGTATATATTTGCTAGGTTAAATTTCAATTTTTTTGCGAAATATGCATGAAATCAGATTTTTGGTGATGTTCGACCAGTCAAGGATTTCCTCGACCTGTCGTGGTACGACCGGTTGAAGCCAACCCACAACCAGTCGTAGATCGCGTTGATTGACTTATATTGGGGAAATTTCTTTTCTTCCTTATTTCAACTTTCCTCTCCTACTAGCCGACGTCCGACCAGTCGAACCCACCTTCCAAATCCATCGAGGTTAGTGTTCCATTTGATTATTTCTTGTAGATTTGTGTCAAGTTTGCTTCTATTTCTTTCTTGAAGTTGTCTATTTCTAGTTTTGTTGAGATTTGAGGTTTTTCCACTCTCAAAATCTAATTTGAGAAAACCCACTTCTCAATCCTTTGCAACTCCTTGTTTTCTTAAAATCCTTGTTGCAAATGGCATCTGGAGGTAAAAAGACAACATCTCGTGGTCCATCTTCATCCATATCTACTCCTCTTACGAAGCGTCATCTTCGGGCCTCCGATGATGACCCGTCTTATGTTCGGGACATCAGATTGCGTAATGTATTGTTGAACATCCTATTGATGTTAATCATGTTGCTCCATTTGATATCCTTCCTATTCTTCAGACTGTAGGTTGGGATAACTTATTGCATTGGGGTGGGCCAGCATACCGGTCCATTGCCCAGTCCATGTTCGCATGCATAAATACATTTTCATTGGATAATTTAACTTTTACGATAGCCACAAGAGAAGGACTATTTGATGTTGATCATCATTTGATTTCAGCTCTAATGAAAATTCCTGTGAATGATGAGGGCATTCTTATTCATAATTTATGTGATAAACCCTCAGTCAGTGAAAAACACATGCTTACTAGAGATTTATGCAATTTGGATGTTCAATGGACACATAAAGGGAATGCGCACCCTTCAAAGTTTTTGTTGCCCAAATACAGAGTTCTTCACAAGATCTTTGTATAACTCGTGTATCCTCGATCTGGTAATAAATCCGAATGGTTGTCCTTCATGGTTCATGTTCTTTATACTGTTGTTAGAGGTGCTCATATTTGTTTACAATCCTTGATTTGTCACTATATTATTCAATTTCGACTTCATCCAGGTCATAGTGACATCCCTTTTGCTTATTTGATGACTGTGTTGGCTAAACATATGTTAGTCGACATGCCTGTTGAAGAGGCCCCTATCTATCATCTGATTTTTAACAATTCCAATATCAATAAGATGAAGCTGGAATTCCTTCCTGGCCAAGGTGATGGTGTTGGAAATGCTGAAGCTGAACATGAGGAAGAAGCTGGTGATCTTCCTCCTGATGATATTAAGATGGATGACATTTTTGAAGAACTTGAATCTGATTCTACAAATGATCCAGATTATGAACCTTCTGAGTTTAATGCACATCTACGTGCATTGGAGGATAAAGTTGAGAATATAAATGTTAAGATGGAACACGTCTGTTGCTCATGATTTACAATTCAAGTATATGCGCAAATATCTTAGGCGCTTGAACAAAGGCATACATCAACTTGATCCTTCCATCCCTGCTCCTTCATCTGGTTCAGATTAGTTCTTTTATGATTACTGGTTTGTATTAACTTTATTTCTTTTGCACTAGCTTAACTGGTTTTGAGATTGTAGTTATCTTTGACTTAGCACAGCTTATGAATTATGTGAATTACTTGTATCTTGTCTTGTTACCTCTCATATTTCTCTTTACTTATTTTTCCTCCGACATCTGTTCAGTGCTTCCTTTGTCCTATTGTGACAAAAAGGGGGAGAATGGATATGTATATCGATGTGTCTAATGATTATGAGGAGGGAGTAGTATTATGTATGTTACTCAGGGGGAGTATGTACAGAGGTGGACTGTATGTTGAATATTGATTTGTAGGTCCAAGCTTGTATGCCAGTTGATAATAACTGGTGCATGATTCGTTAACCAGATATTCTATTTTTATGAAATATATTTTGGAAGTGTGTTTTGTCACTAATTGACAAAGGGGGAGATTGTAAGTTCTATAGGTTATAGCCCTTTTTATTGTCAAATATGTGGTGCCAAAGACACTGTATGTATCTTGTTATGAAGCTTGCATAGTTGAAGAACAAAGCTCTACACGTGATATGCCAAGTCAAGACTCAAGGAAGTGAGTTTGTTTGACTTAATTCAAGACAAAAATAATACAAGATCTCAAGAAGCTTTCAAGTTCAACCTCAAGATCTCAAGAAGCTTTCAAGTTTGAGCTACATCAAGACTTCAAGTTTCATTATGCTCAAGGTCACTCATCTTTAAGTTTCAATATCCTTACTTCACTATTAAGGTATGACTGACCTTAGGTTGACCTTTAGAGTAGGCCATCTTGGATACATAATCCATATGTTTTATTTAAGTGAGTTTGGTCTGTTCTAAGACTAGTCCTAGACTTTATTCGACTAGTCCTAGCACTGCTTCGACCTATCTAAGAATTTCCTGGATCAGTTGTAAGTTTGTTGCAAAATTCAGAAATTTTCTATTAGACTTCGACTAGTCCTAGGGACCGTTTAACTAGTCGTTAGTATGAACAGTGTCGACGGCTTCTTCGACCAATCGTAGACTATGACTCAAAACAGCGTTGAAATTTGGCTAACTTCGACCAGTCGAAGGAGACCCACGACCAGTCGAAGGAGACCTACGACTAGTCATGAAACCGCCTTATCTTATCGCGCCCAAATTTTCAAATTTTCGTTGGATCTACAACCAGTCGTAGAGGTCTTTAGACCAGTCGAAGACATGTTTTGCTCACCTATAAATAAAGCACAAATCTCAGAATAAATTTCACCACTCAAGCAATTCAAGTTAATTTAATTCGGCCTTCTGAGAGATAAGTTTGTGCTCCATTCAAGCTAAGTGTGCATATTTAATATTCTATTTCTTTAGCTTTGATTAATTGATTTTGTTTCTTGCATTCTAATCAAATCTGAAAAGAGGAAGTTTTTATTTTCCTTTTTTTGGAGTCAAAATCAATTAAAGCTAGCCCATTCTTTTAAGTTAAAATCTATTAGAACTTAGAACCATTATATTGTGAGTATTAGACATTGTGAACCTTGACATTCAAATATCTACTCCAACTTGGTTCTTCCGGGCTGTTACAACAAAGAAGAAAAACAGGTATTTTACATTTTGTGTAATTTACTGAATTTGGTTTTATTTGAGGTTAAGCTAGAAAAATCTCAAAGTTGTTGGTTATCTGAGGAGAGCCAGAAAACTCAGAAGTGAGGGTTTTTTTAATTGTGTAAGCCCTTTGAAAAAGACACAATTGTAAAGGTTTTGGGTGAACCTGTGAAAACCTATTTGATAGTGAACGCTAATATCCCCTGTGTGAGGATATTAGGAGTGAAGTAGCATTCTATGTGGCTGTTGTTGAACAGTTGGTGTACACACAGGCGAACCACTATAACTTTTTGTGTTGTGTGGATGTGTGCTTCATTTTCTTATCTTTAATTATTCAGTTGTGGGATGTATGTGGATGTGAATGTTGTAATCATTTTATTTCAAGCTCAGTGGCGAATGTTGTAATAGTTTATACTTATATTTCCGTAATTTATCTCTTGCTATTATTAGTGTGTACTTCAGTTTCTCTATTTATTCTAGTAAGGTTGCCCTGCCATTTTTATGGTGCATGGTTGTCCTTAGAACAATTAATATTTGAGATTGCATTTGATTCCTCAGTATAGTTTGAATTTATTTATTCCTCTTCGGTTTGAGTTCTTGATACAAAGATCTTTCTAGAAATATGGTTGTCCTACTATAAACTTTGGTTTTTGGTGTAAGGTTGTACTTAGAATAACTTTTGTATCAACATCTCAATACTTGTTTATTGAGGTTGCTTTTCATTTCAGCATTGTGAATTAATTTACTTTATTTGGCTATCTCTTTATTAAGTTCCGCTGTAATTATTTTAAATTTGGCGTTGTCCTATTCAACCCCCCCCTTTTTCTAGGACATATAGCTTGGCCATTTCAACATGACTATTGAGTTTGCAGATCTTATGAAATCTAAGTTCGAAATGAGCATGGTTGGGGAATTGAATTATTTCCTAGGGTTGCAAGTTAAACAGCAACCTGACGGGTTTTTTTATTTCTTAAACCAAATATGCTCTGAACTTAGTTAAAAAGTTCAAATTTGATAATGGAAAAAAATTTTATACTCCTATGAGTACGACCTTAAAACTCTCTAAGGACTTTACAGGTAAGAGAGTTGATCCTAAATTGTATAGCGGTATGATTGGTAGTTTGCTGTATTTAACCGTGAGTCGACCTAATATTGCATTTAGTGTAAGGATTTGCGCTAGATATCAATTTGACCCTAAAGAGTCACATTTAACTGATGTTAAGTAGATTATGCGATATGTCGCAAGTTCAGCTAATATGGGTCTTTGGTATCCTCATGATACTAGTTTTCAAATAGCTGGTTACACTGATGTTAATTGGGCTGGTAACGTCGATGATAGGAAGTCAACCAGTGGTCGTTGTTTCTATGTTAGGAACTGTTTAGTTTCTTGGTAAAGTAAGAAACAAAGTTCCGTATCACTTTTAACTGCTGAGACTGAATACATTGCATCAGGTAATGCATGTACTCAGCTAGTATGGATGAAAAGAATGTTAACCGATTACGGAATTGCACAGGACTCTATGGTTTTATATTATGATAATTCTAGTGCAATTAATATATTAAAAATCCAATCCAGCATCACGAACCAAGCACATTGACATTAGATATCACTACATCTATGAATTAGTGGAAGAAAAGACAATTTCTTTGGAATATATTCGACCGAGACTCAACTTGCTGACATATTCATAAAACCGCTCGACAAAAGTAGGTTTTC
>JAJHSJ010000011.1:39993534-40058383 GCA_021015155.1 Magnolia officinalis
CACTCAAGTCATCTTCTTCTTTTAAAGCATACATTTCCCCCCCTTTCCTTTGATTGAGTAGGCTTAGAAGTGGTGGGATTTCAGAGAGATGTCCATGATTGTGCGCTTTCAGCAAGTCTGTCTAAATAATCCCACACATCATTGACAACTTTGTTCATGAATTCCCCATTGTACATCATCTCGACCAATTGGCACATGGAAGATGTTTGTCCATTGTAGAAAAGAATTTGTGATGTGTCATGTTTCAAAACCGTGTTGTAGGCATGAACTAACAAATCCTTAAATCGCTCCCAACTTTGAAGAATGTTTCAATCTTCCTTTTGGGCGAAGTTCATGATTGACTTTCTGAGAGTGTTCGTTTTATGATATGGGAAAACTTTCTTAGTGAACTCCTTTGTCATGTCATTCCATCTACCAATCGATCATGGACGTAGTGAGTGCAACCCACGTCTTGGCCTTTTCCTTTAAGGAGAAGGGAAAGAGTTTCAGCCTGACCGTGTCCTCAGACATATTAAGAAAGTATAAAGTGGCTATTATCTCATCGAATTCTTTCAGTGTATATATGGATTTTTAGATTCAAGCCCATGGAATTTTGAAAAGGAGTTGGATCACTCCAGCTTGAAATTCACATGTCCTACATTCTCTGAAAAACTATTCATGAAGGTGTACCTACCCCTGCTGGTTGTAAATAATCTCATAAAGTACGAGGCGAGGGTACATGATGTACCTCATTTTCATCCTGAATTTTTTTCAACCCGAGGTTGAGGTTGAATTTCAGGATGATTTTGTAAGTGCTATGGTCTCACACTCCTTTGATTGTCAAATTTTGTTGTGTCAAACATCTTGTGTGCCAAAATCTCTATCTGTGTGTCCTTGTACTTGTATATTGATATATATGATTCAAGACGACATCACAATGGTTCAAGACATGTAGGTGCTCTGCTTTAAGAAATGCAGGTTATGTACTTTGTCCTCTTCCGATGCATCAATGCTCAAAGCTACATCGGTAAGAAGAGTGTTTATTTCAAGACTCAAGTACAACTCAAATTGAAGTTTAAATTCAAGCTGTAAAGATCTCAAGATCAAGCTACATCAAGTAGAGATCTCAAGCTTCAAAGGTTACCCATCATTTGAAAAATGAAGTTCAATGTTCATACTTCATGTCCCAAGTATGATAAAACCTTAGTTTGACCTAGGGTAGGTCATTTTGTATACATAATTCAAGATAATCTTTTTATATGAATTTGGTCGGTTCTAAGACCAGTCCTGGACCTTGTTCGACTAGTCCTAGACCTGGTTCGACCAGTCCAAGAAATTCCACGACCAGTCCTAAGTTGTTGAAGATTTTCAAAATTTTTTGGTTATTCTACGACCAGTCCTGGAGACTGTTCGACCGGTCGTAGGGTGTCACGACTCGTCCTTCGACCAGTCCTAGAACTACGACTCAAACTCTAGCAACCAAATCTAGTTGCCTATGACTAGTTCTGAGTCAGTTACGACCAGTCGTAGGTGGTCCACAACCAGTCATAGAATCCTAAGACCAGTCGTAGAACGGATTTTTCAGATTGTGCTTAAAATTTCAAAATGTCGTTGGTGCTAACCAGTCAAAGGGTTCCTAAGACCAGTCGTAGACGCGATCTTTCATCTATAAATTGAACAACGAATTTCAGCGTTTTTCATCGATTAATTTAAGAAAAGTCAAGCATCCCTCTGAGATAAGTTGTGTTCATTTTAAGCTAATTCGTGCATATTTAATATTCTTTTTGTTAGCTTTTCTTTTGATTTTATTCCTATATTCCAATTCTATTTGAAAAGAGAATTGTTGTATTCCTTCTTGGAATCTAAATCAAATAGAGCTATGCCCAATTTAGTTTAATTTAAGATGAATTAGAACCTAAAACCATTCCTTAAGTGAGTATTGGACATTGAACGTTGATTCAAACTTTTACTCTGATTGGTTTTCTACCGGGCTGCTACAAAAAGGTAATCCAGTATTTTACATTTATTGTAAATTCATTTTTTTTGGTTTTTGTTTGAGATTCGCCCAAAAAATCTCATTATGTTGATTATCTGAGGAGAGCCAGAAAACTCAAAAAGTGTGAGTTTTTGGATTGTGTAAGCCCAAGTTAAAAAGACACAATGTGAAGGTTTTAGTGAACATGTAAACCTATTTCATAGTGAACGCTAATATCCCTGTGTGAGGATATTAGGAGTGGAGTAGCAAGTGTGTGGCTGTTGTATAACAGTTGGTGACACACAGGCGAACCACTATATATCGGTGTGTTTTGTGATTTGAATGTTCTTTTAATTTCTATATCTTTAATCATTCAGATTTGTGGAATGTATATGTGGATGTGAATGTTGTAATATTTACATTTCAAGCAAAGTGGGGAATGTTGTAATAGTTTAGAATTTATTTCTTTCTTGCTATTTCCTTTATTTCCTTTCTGTTTGAGTTTTGATATTCAATTTGTTCTAGTAAGGTTGTCCTGCCATAAACCCTTGGTTTTTATGGTGCAAAGGTTGTCCTTAGAACAACTTTAGTATCAAGCTCTTTTTAATTGCTTTACATTTCAGTTCTTTGATTTATTTAAAGTACTGTTCTTTATTTATCTGTTTATAAGGCTATCATATTACAATTCCACATTTAAAGTTTAATTTGACCTGTCCTATTCACCCCCCACCCCCCCCCCTCCCCCCCTGTAGGACATATAGCTTGGCCTTTTCAAGTGGTATCAGAGCTTAATAGTTGGTTTTTAATTGCTTTATTTTTGGATTCATTTCCTAAGCTAACGATCTAAGCTATATATAAGATGTCAAATTTTGATAGCCTTTCAGTGACTAGGCCTCCACCCTTTGATGGTTCCAACTATGCCTATTGGAAAGCCAGGATGAGGATTTTCCTTAAATCCCGGATGAAAGTGTGTGGCTTCCACAGTGACTGAATGGACCCTTCTACCATTGAAGTAATTGGTATTAATGGATCAAAATCAATGAGAATAACACCTATATACTTCTTGGTCCACACTTCAAAAGTGAGAGTAGTGCCAATGCAAAAGCACTAAATGCAATCACTTGCGCACTATCACCGGATGAGTTCAAAAGAATCATATCCTGTGATACTGCAACCAAGCTTGGGATATATTAGAAATGACACACAGGTACTTCAATTGTCAAAAAATCTAAAGTCCAACTCCTCACAACCAAATTTGAAGGAATTCATATGGAGGAAAATGAAATGTGTATGGAATTCTACACTAGATTAAATGACATTGTAAACTCTATGTGGGGTCTTGGCTAAAATCCCAGAAAGTAAAGTGTGTGTAAATACTACGCTCACTCCTAATCGGTTCAATTCTAAGGTAACCACGATCCAGGAACTTCGTGATACGGACATATGAGGGTAGAAGAGTTGGTTGGGTCTTTACAAACCTACTAGTTAACTTTTAAAGCTCCTAAAGGTAAATCAATAGCCTTAAGTCTTCCAAATGTATTTCTCAAGATTCTGATTTATAAATAATGAAAATGATATGGCTCTTCTGTCTAAAAAGTTTTACAAGATTTTCAAAAGTAAAAGAGGGTTGATTTTCAAAAATCAAATGATAAGAAAAGATCTAAACCTAAATCTAAAACTTGGAAATCTTTGAAAGATAGTCAATGTTACAACTGCCAAGAATATGGGCATTTAGCAAACAAATGTCCTAAAAAGGACAAACCTAAAAAGAAAGGAATATTGGCTACTTGGGACAAATCTTCTGGCACTGAAGCCTCTTTTGAATCAGAAGATTCTGAAATCGAGTCAGGAAATGAAGTTAAGACCCTTATGACTCTAGCCAAGTTCACTTTTTCAGATTATGATGACTCAACTAGTGAAGAAAATCTGAATAGTGATTATGAAATGAAGAAGATCTTCAAGATACTTACAGTGCCTTATACAAGGAAAGTTGTAAAATTGTCGTAAAACTAAAACTTCAAAAAGAAAAGTTTTTAAAACTTATAGAAAATTTGAGTCACTTGTTTTAGAAAAATCCCATATTTCAAATTGTTTTGAAAAGACTAAATGTGATTTAGAATTCAAAACCTCCCTAATTGAAAATCTTAAATCTGAAATTGACAAACTTAAGCTTGAAAACTCTTCACTTTTGAGTTTAAAGGATACATGGAGGTATGCCCAAGGAGATCCGAAGTTTGAGAAACTTTTATCCGGATCTAGAAAATGTGGTGACAAATCCAGATTGGGCTATGATAAAAATGTACCTTTTAAACAGAAGAATACTCCTCCTAAGTTTGTGAGAGGAGAAACCTCTAACTCAAAAGGAAAAAATATTAATCAAAGTTTTTCTAAAAATGCTAAAACTTTTCAAAAACCTAAAACCAATTATGTCAACTATAAAACTCAAAACCAAAACCCTTTAGTTGAAAAAATAGTTGATATGCTTAAGGAGCTCTTAAAATCTAACTCAGTGGGTCACTCGTACAAAAATTACAAATACAAGAAGACCATTATACTCCTAAACCCAAAATAGTAATGAAATGCATTCCTAAAGTTACTTGCTTGGTTGCCCACATTGCTTTCAAAGCTACAAGTCATTCGAAGTGGTACTTAGACAGTGGATGCTCAAGGCATATGACAGGCGACAAGGCTTTATTCACCGATCTTAAAGATATGACTAATGGGTCAGTCACATTTGGTGATGGTAGTAATTGCAAGATTATTGGCCAAGGTACGGTTAACTCTATAACTTTCCCTTATTTAAGAATGTTTTATATGTTGAGGGCTAAAACACAACTTGTTAAGTATATCTCAAATATGTGATAATAATCAGCGTGAAATTTCTAATAAAGTTGTGAAATCTTGAACAAAAAGGGTTCTGTAATATTAACTGGTCGCAGACTTCTGAAAACTGCTATATTGTAAGCGATGGTAGCTCATCTAATCAATCGTGTACATGGTCCATATTAATGAAACTGAATTATGGCATAAACGCCTTGGACATGTACATTACCGTAATTATACAGATTTAGTAAGGGAGAACTAATAAGAGGTCTACCTAAATTACACAATGTAGACAAGATATGTGGTGAATGCCAGTATGGCAAGCAAATGAGGAGCTCTCACAAAAGGTGAACTCCAATGCCACATCAAGACCACTCGAGCTTCTCCATATGGATCTTATAGGACCTACCAGGACAGAGAGTGAGGTGGTAAAAATACATCTTGGTAATCGTGGATGATTTTTCTAGATTTACTTGGGTAGCCTACTTAAGGGATAAATCAGAAACCCTTGATGAAGTTAAAAGGATTCTCAAACGTATCCAAACTAAAAAAAGGTTCTCAAGTTTGTAAGATCCGTAGCGATCATGTATCTGAGTTCGAGAATAGCAGTTTTGAGAAATTCTGTAATAATCAGGGAATATCGCATAATTCTCTGCAACCCAAAACTCCTCAACAGAATGGAATTGTGGAAGGAAAAATAGAGTACTTCAAGAAATGGGAACTGTAATGTTGAATAGTATGAAGCTCCCTAAAAATCTTTGGACTGAAGAAGTGAATACTGCTTGCTATGTTATTAATCGGGTTTATATATGTAAATCTAATAATAAAACCGCTTATGAAATGTGGTTCGATAAAAAGCCTACTGTCAAATACTTTCAAGTTTTTGGTAGCAAGTGCTATATTTTGCGTGATCGTGAAAATCTGGGAAAGTTTGACACAAAAAGTGACAAAGGAATCTTTTTAGGATACTCTTTAAACAGTCGTGCATATCGTGTATTGAACAAAAGGACTGGTGCTACTCAAGAATCAATTAATGTGGTCATAGACGATCATTTGAATACACCTTCCCCAAGTTCAGATAATGATGAAGTTCTTCTAATTGACAAACCTGATACTTCATCAAGTCAAAATAATTCTGAATTAAGGACTGTTAAAGATCATCCAACCGCTCAAATACTTGGAAATCCTCTCACTAGTGTACGCACTCGTAAACAACTAGAAGACATATGTAATTACGTGTGCTTAACATCTCAGATTGAACCGGTAAACGTAAAAGAAGCTCTTTCTGATGAAAACTGGATAGTAGCTATGCAGGAAGAACTTAATCAGTTTGTTCGAAATGATGTCTGGTATCTTGTTCCTAAACCTAAAGATAAACACATTATAGGAACTAAGTGGATTTTCAAAAATAAGTCTGATGAACTTGGGAATAAAATTCGAAACAAGGCAAGACTGGTTGTACAAGGGTACACTCAAATAGAAGGCATTGATTATGATGAAACCTTTGCTCCAGTTGCTTGCCTAGAATCAATCAGACTTTTTATTTCCATTGCATGCTTTAGAAAGTTTAAAATTTTTCAAATAGATGTAAAAAGTGCCTTTTTGATTGGTGATATTTATGAAGAAGTATATGTTGAACAACCTACAGGGTTTGAAGACCCTAAGTTTACTGATCATGTATACTGTCTTAAAAAAGCTCTATATGGTTTAAAACAAGCTCTTAGAGCATGGTACGAAAAATTGACTAAGTTTTTACTAAGTTATAATTTTCAAATGGGTAGTGTCGATAAGACGCTTTTTGTTAAGAAATATAACGATGATATCTTAATGTTTCAGATCTATGTTGATGATATTATTTATGGATCAACGTGTGCTAACATGACTGTTGAGTTTGAAATTTTGATGAAATCTAAGTTCGAAATGAGCATGGTTGGGGAATTAAATTATTTCCTTGGGTTATAAGTAAAACAACAACCAGATGGCATTTTCATTTCTCAAACAAAAAGTTTAAGACTCTCAAAGGACTCTACAGGTAAAAATATAGATAAAAAAGTTTAGATTTGAGAATGGTAAGAATTTTGATACTTCTATGAGTACAACTTTAAGACTCTCAAAGGACTCTACAGGTAAAATATATATCCTAAATTATATCATAGTATGATTGGTAGTCTACTTTACTTAACTGCTAGTAGACCTGATATTGCTTTAAGTGTTGGAATTTGCGCTAGATATCAGTCTGATCCTAAAGAGTCTCATTTTTCTGTTGTCAAGCGGATTTTGCGATATGTCGTAAGTTCGGCTAAAATGAGTCTCTGGTATCCATTTGATACTAGTGTTCAATTGACTGGGTACTCAAATGCTGATTGGGCTAGAAATATTGATGACAGAAAATCAACTAGTGGTGGTTGTTTCTATATTGGAAACTGTTTGGTTTCTTGGTCTAGCAAGAAGCAAAGTTCTATATCGCTCTTAACTGCTACGGCTGAATACATTGCAGAAGGAAATGCTTGTACTCAGCTTGTTTGGATGAAACGTATGTTAAACGATTATGGAATTGCATAGGAATCAATGATATTATATTGTGATAATTCCAGTGCTATAAATATATAAAAAATCCAATCCAGCATTCATGTACCAAGCACATTGACATTAGGTATCACTATATTCATGAATTAGTGGAAGATAAATAATATCCTTGGAATATACTGACCGAGACTCAACTTGCCGACATTTTCACTAAACCGCTCGACAAAAGCAGGTTTAATAAATTGAAATTTGATCTCGGTATGCATTTTAATTGATTATTCATGCATATTTGTATCATAATGTATGTTATGTATATATATATATATAATATATATATATTTTATAATTTGTGGTTTAAATTTTAATTTTAATGAAATATGTCTGTTTTTATAGGTCCACGACCAGTCGAGGAAGTGCTCGACCAGTCGTGGTACGACTGGTCGAGAACGGTCCTCGACCAGTCGTGTATCGCGTTGGATCCTTTTAAATTAGGGGAAATCTCATCTTCTTCATTTCCTTTTTCTTCTCCAACGAGCCGAGACACGACTAGTCGTACCCACCTTCCTAGATCTTCAAGGTTAGTGCATCAATTGTGTTTCTCTTGTAGATTCTAGTTTCTATTAATTCACTTTCACTCTTGGAGTAATCTATTTTGAGTTTCATTGCACTTTTGGGGCTTTTTCTTGAAAAATCTGATCTAGCAAAACCCATTTTTCACATCTTTTGTATCTACTAGATCTTTTGATTTTCATCTGATAATGGATGCTAGGGGAAAAAGAAAATTCCCGGTCCATCTTCTTCTAGATCAACTCCTCTCGCTAGGGACTATCTTCATTCACCTGAGGATGATCCCTCCGATGTACGGGATTTGCGTATGCGCAATTTATTGTTGAACGGTCTGTCTGTATTGAACACATTGCTCCTTTTGGTATTCTACCTCTACCCAAGTTGTAGGATGGGATAACATTTACATTGGGGGTGGGCCTGCATACCAATCTATTGCACAAGCCATGTTTGCATGTATCTCAAGTTCTCTTTTGAGAATTTAACTTTTAAAATTGATACTAGAGAATCTCATTTGAAGTTGACTGCCATCTGATTGCAGGGTTTATGGATATACCTGTTAATGATGAGGGTATCTTATTCAACTTTAGCTGAAAACCCTCAGAATCTGAAAGCATATGCTAACCAGAGATTGTGTAATATGAATGTGCAATGCCTCATAAGGGAATGTGCTCCCACAAGGTACTTGTTACCCAAATACAGGGTCTTCACAGATTTTTTATTTCTAACCTGTATCCCTCGTCTGGTATATAACGAATTAACTGCCTTTTGTTCGTGTTTTGCACTCTGTCATTCTGTTCTCAAGTTTTACCTTTCTTCATTGATATATCATTCCATTATGCATTCTCTCGTCTCTGTAAGTGCTATGGTCTCATGCTCCTTGGTTGTCAAATTTTGATGTGTCAAAACATCTATCTGTGTCCTGTGCTTGTATGATGATTTATATGAATTCAAGACACTGCATAAACACTTCAAGAAGCTACATGTTGAAGTCTTCAAGAAGCTACATGTTGAAGTCTCAAGAAGCTACATGTTGAAGTCTCAAGAAGCTACAATGTTGAAGTTCAAGTCTTAGAAGCAACACATGAAGTAGTTTTATGTTGATGAAGATCTCAAGTTTAAAGCTACAACAAGTTCAAGATCTCAAGCCTGATATGGTTCAAAATATCTACATTCGTTGAATGGTTGAAGTTCAATGTCCATACGACATGGTTCAGGTTTGAATGACCTTAGGTTGACCCTTTAAGTAGGTCACTTTGGATACATAAATCAAATATTTATTTTACATAAGTTTGGTCTATTCTACGACCAGTCCTAGCTCTTGTTCGACCAGTCCTAGCATTGGTTCGACTAGTCCAAGAAATTCCACGACCAGTCCTAAGTAGTTGAAGATTTTTTGAAATTTTTGGTACGCCCACGACCAGTCCTGGAGGTCCTTCGACCGGTCGTAGGTGTGGCTTCGACTCGTCCACGACCAGTCGTAGAGCTACGACTCAAAGTCCAGCAACGAAATCTCTGGTCTTACGACCAGTCGTAGATATCCACGACCAGTCGTAGGTGACCCACGACCAGTCGTAGGCTACTCACGACCAGTCGTGGAACGACTTTCAAAGATCGCGCTTAATTTTTCAAAAATCTGTTAGAGCTACGACCAGTCGTAGGTTTCTAAGACCAGTCGTAGGAGCGATTTTTGCTTCTATAAATTGAACACGAAATTCAGAGTTTTCACACTTCAACTCGATTCAATTCAAGAATTTTCAAGTGATCACTCTGAGATAAGTCTGTGTTTATTTTAAGCTACATTGTGCTTATTTAATATTCCTTTTTGCTAGCTTATTTAATTTGATTTTGTTTCTGTATTCCAATCTTATTTGAAAAGAGGAATTATCTTATTCCTTCTTCTTGGAATCAAAATCAAATATAGCTACGCCCAACAAGTAAAATCTAAAATCAATTAGAATTTAGAACCTTATGAATGTGAGTATTGGAAATTGAACTTTGACATTCAATCATCTACTCCGATTGGTTCTACCGGGCTGCTACGAAAAGGAGAAATCCAGGTATTTTACAATTCTGTAAAATTTATTTACTTTTGGTTTTGTTTGAGGTTAAGCCAGAAAAATCTCATTGTATTGGTTTTGTTTGAGGTTGAACCAGAAAAAATCTCATTGTATTGGTTATCTGAGGAGAACCAGAAAACTCAGAAAAGAGGGGTTTTTGAATTGTGTAAGCCCAAGTGAAAAAGACACAATTGTAAAGGTTTTTGGTGAACCTGTGAAAACCTATTTGATAGTGAACGCTAATATCCCCTGTGTGAGGATATTAGGAGTGGAGTAGCTTTTTGTGTGGCTGTTGGAAAACAGTTGGTGTACACACAGGCGAACCACTATAACTCTTTGTCTTGTGGATTGAATGCTTGCTTAATTTTCATATCTTTTATCATTCGATTGTGTGGAATGTACAAGTGGATGTGAATGTTGTAACTATT
Source organism: Magnolia officinalis (assembly GCA_021015155.1). NCBI lineage: Eukaryota > Viridiplantae > Streptophyta > Magnoliopsida > Magnoliales > Magnoliaceae > Magnolia > Magnolia officinalis. The sequence goes on from JAJHSJ010000011.1 coordinate 40,003,890, forward strand.
TACATTTCAAGCAAGTGTGGGGATTGTTGTAATAATTTAGATCTTACTTCTGCATTTAATTTCAATTCCTTGCTATTTCATTTACTTATATTAAAATTGAGTCCTTGATCCAAAAGAGGTTCTAGAAATAAGGTTGTCCTACCATAAGCCCTTGTTTATTATGGTGTAAGGTTGTCCTTAGAACTGAATTTGTATCAATCTCTCAATACTTATTTATCAAGGTGATTTAAATTTAGCTTTGTGAATTGATTCATATTGTAAGGCTATTGGTTTAATTTATTTCCGCTAATTTTATTTTAAATTTGGCATAGTCCTATTCACCCCCCCCCCCCCTCTAGGACATATAGCTTGGCCTTTTCAAGTGGTATCAAAGCCTAATAGCTCATTTTTGTTGCTTTTTATTTGGATTTATTTCCTGAGCTAACGATCTAAGCTATATAAAAAGATGTCAAATTTTGATAGCCTTTCAGTTACTAGGCCTCCACCCTTTGATGGCTCCAACTATGCCTATTGGAAAGCCAGAATGAGGATCTTCCTCAAATCAATGGATGAAAGTGTGTGGCAAGCCACAGTGACTGAATGGAAACCTCCTATCATGGAAGTAACTGGTGTTGATGGTTCAAAATCTATGAAAATTACACCGTATTACCAATGGACCACACTTCAGAAAAATGAGAGTAGTGCTAATGCTAAAGCACTAAATGCAATCACTTGCGCACTATCACCGGATGAGTTCAAAAGAATCATATCCTGTGATACTGCAAAGCAAGCCTGGGATATTTTAGAAATGACACACGAAGGTACATCAATTGTCAAGAAATCTAAAGTCCAACTCCTCACAACTAAATTTGAAGAAATTCATATGGAGGAAAATGAAATGTTTATGGACTTTTACACTAGATTGAATGACATTGTAAACTCAATGTGGGGTCTTGGCGATAAGATCCCAGAAAGTAAAGTGTGTGCAAAAATACTACGCTCTCTTCCTGAACGGTTCAATTCTAAGGTAACCGCAATCCAGGAACTTCGTGATACGGATAATATGAAGGTAGAAGAATTAGTTGGTTCTTTACAAACCTATGAATTAAGTTTTAAAGCTCCTAAAGGTAAATCTATTGCTTTGAAGTCATCTAAAAGTATTACTCAAGAAAATTCAGATTCAGAAAAGTCTGAAGATGATATGGCCCTTTTGGCGAAAAAGTTTTATAAGATTTTCAAAAGTAAGAAAAGAGTCGATTTTCAAAAGGCAAATGAAAAGAAACGTTCCAAACCTAAGTCTAAAACTTGGAAATCATTGAAAGATAGTCAATGCTACAACTGTCAAGAATATGGGCATTTAGCAAACAAATGTCCTAAAAAGGACAGATCCAAAAGGAAGGGTATGTTGGCTACTTGGGATGAATCGTCTGATTCTGAAGCCTCTTCTGAATCAGAAAATTCAGAAACCGAGTCGGGCAGTGAACTTAAGGCCCTTATGACTCTAGCCAAGTTTACTTTTTCAGATCACGATGATTCAACAAGTGAAGAAAATTTGGATAGTGATCATGAAAATGATGAAGATCTTCAAGATGCTTACAATGCCTTATATAAGGAAAGTTGTAAAATTGCTGTCAAACTTAAACTTCAAAAAGAAAAGTTTTTTAAACTTAAAGAATGTTTTGAAACCCTTGTTTTAGAAAAATCTCAAATTTCAGATTGTTTTGAAAAATCAAAGTGTGATCTGGAATTCAAAACCTCCCTGATTGAAAATTTGAAATCTGAAAATGAGAAACTTAAAAATGAAGTATCTTCTCTTCTGAGTTTGAAGGACACATGGAGATATGCCCAAGGTGATCCAAAATTAGAAAAATTATTATCCGGATCAAGAAAATGTGGCGATCGATCCGGGTTGGGCTATGATAAAAACACATCTCCTAAACAGAAGAATACTCCTTCCAATTTTGTGAAAGGAGAGACTTCTAACTCAAAAGGAAAAGGTACTAGTCAAGTTTTTTCTAAAAATACAAAAACTTTTCAAAAACCCAAAAGCAGCTATATAAATCAGATTCGAAACCCACTAGCTGAAAAAATTGTTGATTTACTTAAGGAGCTATTAAAATCTAACTCAGTAGGTCACTCTTACAACTATAAACAAAAGAAGACCAATTATTCTCCTAAACCCAAAACAGTTCTGAAATGGGTTCCTAAGGTTGCCTGTTTGGTTGCTCACACTGCTTTCAAAGCTACAAGCCATTCGAAATGGTACCTAGACAGTGGATGCTCCAGACATATGACAGGCGACAAAGCACTATTCACCGATCTTAAAGATATGACTGATGGGTCAGTCACATTTGGTGATGGTAGCAACTGCAAGATAATTGGCAAAGGTACGGTCCAACTCTATAACCTTCCCTTATTTAAAAATGTTTTATATGTTGAGGGTTTAAAACACAACCTGTTGAGCATATCTCAAATATGCGATAACAACCATAATGTTAAATTTTCTAATCAAGGTTGTGAAATTATAAACGAAAAGGGTTCTGTAATATTAACTGGTCGCAGAACTTCTGAAAACTGCTATATAGTAAGCAATGGTAGCTCATCTAAACAAACGTGCTACATGGTCCATACCGATGAGACAGAATTATGGCATAAACGCCTTGGACATGTACACTACCGAAATTTATACAGATTGAGCAAAGTGAACTAATTAGAGGTCTACCTAAGATGCAAAAAGTAGACAAGATTTGTGGTGAATGCCAGTATGGTAAACAAACTAGGAGCTCTCACAAAAAGGTGAACTCCAATACCACCACAAGACCACTCGAGCTTCTCCACATGGATCTTATAGGACCAACAAGAACGGAAAGTCGAGGTGGCAAAAAGTACATCTTAGTTATTGTAGATGATTATACAAGATACACTTGGGTTTCATTCTTGAGAGACAAATCAGAAACCCTTGATGAAGTGAAAAAGATTATAAAACGGATTCAAACTGAAAAAAGTTCTCAAGTCAACAAGATCCGTAGTGATCATGGATCCGAATTCGAAAATAGCGGTTTTGAGAAATTCTGTAGCGATCAGGGAATATCGCATGAATTCTCTGCACCTAAAACTCCTCAACAAAATGGAATTGTCGAGAGGAAGAATAGAGTGCTTCAAGAAATGGGAAATGTTATGTTAAATAGCATGAAGCTCCCTAGGAATCTCTGGGCTGAAGCAGTGAATACAGCCTGCTACATTATTAACCGTGTTTATATCTGTAAAACTAATAATAAAACGGCTTATGAAATGTGGTTTGAGAAAAAGCCTTCTGTCAAATACTTTCGAGTTTTTGGCAGCAAGTGCTATATTTTGCGTGACCGTGAAAATTTGGGAAAGTTCGACACTAAAAGTGATGAAGGGATCTTTTTAGGATATTCTTTAAACAGTCGTGCATATCGTGTTCTGAACAACAGGACCGGTGTGATTCAAGAGTCAATAAATGTTGTGATTGACGATCTTTTGAATACACCTGTCCCTAGTTCAGATAATGATGAAGTGCTTATACTTGAAAAACAAGAAACTTCATCAAGTGAAACTAATTCTGAATTAAGGACTGTTAAAGATCATCCAACTTCTCAAATACTTGGAAACCCTCTCACTGGTGTGCGCACTCGTAGACAATTAGAGGACATATGTAACTACGTATGCTTTACATCCCAGATTGAACCGGTTAACGTAAAAGAAGCACTTTCGGATGAAAACTGGATTCTTGCGATGCAAGAAGAACTTAATCAGTTTGTCAGAAATGATGTCTGGTACCTTGTTCCTAGACCTAAAGATAAACATATTATTGGAACAAAATGGATTTTCAAAAACAAATCTGATGAACTTGGAAATATTATTCGAAATAAAGCAAGACTAGTTGTACAGGGGTATACACAAATTGAAGGTATTGACTATAATGAAACATTTGCCCCTGTAGCTCGTCTTGAATCAATCAGACTTTTTATCTCCATTGCATGTTTTAGGAAGATTAAAATTTACCAAATGGATGTAAAGAGTGCCTTTCTGAATGGTGATTTACATGAAGAGGTATATGTTGAACAACCTACAGGGTTTGAAGATCCTAAATTTACTGATCATGTGTATCGTCTTAAGAAGGCTCTCTATGGTCTGAAACAAGCTCCCAGAGCATGGTACGAAAAACTGACTAAGTTTTTACTGAGTCATAATTTTCAGATGGGATGTGTTGATAAGACGCTCTTTGTTAAGAAACATAACGATGATATTCTAATGGTTCAAATATATGTTGACGATATTATTTATGGATCAACCTGTACTAACATGACTGTTGAGTTTGCAGATTTGATGAAGTCTAAATTCGAAATGAGCATGGTTGGAGAATTAAACTATTTCCTAGGGTTGCAAGTTAAACAACAACCTGATGGAATTTTTATCTCTCAAACCAAATATGCTCTGAATTTAATCAAGAAATTTGGATTTGAGAAAGGTAAAAATTTTGATACTCCTATGAGTACAACTTTGAGACTCTCAAAAGACTCTACAGGTAATGATGTGGATCCTAAATTGTATCGTAGTTTGATTGGTAGTTTGCTTTATTTGACTGCTAGTAGACCAGATATCGCTTTGAGTGTTGGTATTTGTGCTCGTTATCAATCAAATCCTAAAGAATCTCACTTAACTGCTGTTAAGCGGATTATGCGATATGTCGCAAGTTCTACTAAACTGGGTCTCTGGTATCCACATGAGACTAATGTTCAATTAGCCGGGTACGCAGATGCTGACTGGGCTGGAAACATTGATGATAGGAAATCAACCAGTGGTGGTTGTTTCTACATTGGAAATTGTCTTGTTTCTTGGTTTAGTAAGAAGCAAAGTTCTATATCGCTATCAACAGCTGAGGCTGAATACATTGCTGCTGGAAATGCATGTACTCAACTTGTTTGGATGAAACGAATGTTAAGCGATTATGGAATTACTCAGGATTCTATGATTTTATTTTGCGATAATTCCAGTGCAATAAATATCTCTAAAAATCCAGTTCAGCATTCACGTACTAAGCATATTGACATTAGATTTCATTACATTCGTGAATTAGTGGAAGAAAAGGTAATATATTTGGATTACATTCCAACCGAGACTCAACTTGCGGACATTTTCACTAAACCGCTCGACAAAAGCAGGTTTAATAAATTAAAGTTTGATCTCGGTATGTGCAATTTAAATTGAATTTGCATGATTTGGTGTATCATAATGTACATAAGTTTGATGTTTTATTTGCTTAAATTTGAATATTTTTTTTTTTTAAAAAAATTGCAAATTTTAAGTCGTACTCGACCAGTCGTGAGTGTACACGACCGGTCGTGATACGACCGGTCGAACACTTACACGACCGGTCGTGAAACTCGGGATTTCACTTTATTTTGGGGATTTTGACTCTTCTTCTTCATTTCCTTTTTACTCTCAACAACGGTTCTAGCTACGCTACGACCGTCGAACCCACCTTCATTGTACTTCAAGGTTAGTGGTTCTTTTGCTATTTTCTTGTTGATTCTTGTTATTAGTGTTCCAAATCACATTCTTGTAGAATCTATTTGGTCGTTCATTGCAAGTTTGGGGTTTTATCTTGAAAAATCTGTTCTATCAAAACCCCATTTCTTCTATCTTGCATCTTGTTGTTTCCTTGAAATCCTCCTTTGAAAATGGATGCTAGAGGTAAAAAGAAAACTACTCGAGGTCCCTCTTCATCTAGATCAGCTTCTATTGCACAACGTCATCTTCGCTCTCCCGAAAATGATCCTTCTAATGCTCGGGATTTGCGTATGCGCAATGTTATTGTTGAGCGTCCTGTGAATGTTAATCACATTGCTTCATTTGGTATCCCTCCTCTGTTGGAATCTGTGGGATGGGATAACATCTTGCATTGGGGTGGAGCTGCATACCAGTCCATTGCCCAATCCATGTTTGCATGTATCTGTGATTTTTCTCTTGAGAATTTAACTTTTAAAGTTGATACTCAAGAAGGATTGTTTTTAGTGGATCGACATTTGATTGCTGACATTATGGAAATACCTGTCAATGATGAGAGCATTCCAATTCATATTTTACATGACAGTCTCTCAGAATCTGAACGAAAAATGCTTACTAGAGATTTATGTAATTTGGATGTTCACTGGACTCATAAAGGTCATGCACTTCCCTCAAGGTATTTGTTACCCAGACACAGGGTACTTCATAGGATTTTCATCTCAAATCTTTATCCACGTTCTGGTAATAAAACCGAACTCACTGCTTTTATGGTTCGTGTTTTGCATTCTGTCATCTCTGGTGCAAAAATATGTTTACCTTCTTTAATTTGTCATTCCATTATTCTGTCTCGTCACCATCCAGGACATAGTGATATACCCTTTGGTTATTTATTGACTATGCTGGCAAATCATATGCTCGTGGCTATGCCTACTAGAGAAAAACCCATCCATCATCTCCCTTTTAATAATTCCAATATTAATAAGATGAATTTAGAATTGGCTGATGGCCAAGTGGATGCCGGTAGCAGTGGTGCTGAAGCAGGAGATGCAGGTCAAGCTGGTGATCTTCTTGAAGACGTGAATATGGATGATTTATTTGAAGAACTTGAGTCAGACTCGGCTGATGATCCTGATTTTCAGCCCTCTGATTTTGATTAGAGATTGAATTCCCTTCAAGAGCAGGTGGCTCAAATTCGTGTTACCCAAGACACGCAATTTTCTTATTTACGCAAATATATGAGGCGGATTGCTAAGGGTTTACACAAAATTGATCCATCTAATCCTGCTCCCTCTTCTGGTTCTGACTGAATTTTTGATGGGTCTGTAATATTTTTTTTTTTGTCTGAACTTTACATGCTCACTGACTTTTTGAATTATGCATTATGCTTTCTTGAATCAACTCCTATTTTCATTATCATTGTTGCTCTTCTTCCTTTGTCATTTTGTGACAAAAAGGGGGAGAAGTTTTGGGAGATGTGCTCTATTACCTATTATTTATGAATGATTTTGGGAGATGTGCTCCTATTACACCTATTACTCAGGGGGAGTTAAGCTTCTCAGGGGTAGTTCTCCTATTGCCTATTACTCAGGGGGAGTTAAGCTTCTCAGGGGTAGTTCTCCTATTACCTATTACTCAGGGGGAGTTAAGCTTCTCAGGGGTAGTTATGAGAGAATGAGAAGTTTTGGGAGATGTGCTCCTATTACACCTATTACTCAGGGGGAGTTGAGCTTCTCAGGGGTAGTTATGGGAGAATGATGCTAGTTATTACTTAGCATATATAACTGTGCATGCTTCTCTATTGTTGAACTTGTGGTGTGTATGCTTCTCTATTGTTGAACTTGTTGTGTGTACTTAGTTTCAATTGGAAGTATTATAATTTGGGTGTTTTGTCACAAATTTGACAAAGGGGGAGATTGTAAGTGCTATGGTCTCATGCTCCTTTGGTTGTCAAATTTTGATGTGTCAAAACATCTTTCTGTGTCCTGTGCTTGTATGATGATTTATATGAATTCAAGATACTACATAAACACTTCAAGAAGCTACATGTTGAAGTCTCAAGAAGCTACAATGTTGAAGTTCAACTCTTAAGAAGCAACGCATGAAGTAGTTTTATGTTGATGAAGATCTCAAGTTTAAAGCTACAACAAGTTCAAGATCTCAAGCCTGATATAGTTCAAAATATCTACATTCGTTGAATGGTTGAAGTTCAATGTCCATACGACATGGTTCAGGTTTGAATGACCTTAGGTTGACCCTTTAAGTAGGTCACTTTGGATACATAAATCAAATATTTATTTTACATAAGTTTGGTCTATTCTAAGACCAGTCCTAGCTCTTGTTCGACCAGTCCTAGCATTGGTTCGACTAGTCCAAGAAATTTCACGACCAGTCCTAAGTAGTTGAAGATTTTTCGAAATTTTTGGTACGCCCACGACCAGTCCTGGAGGTCCTTCGACCGGTCGTAGGTGTGGCTTCGACTCGTCCACGACCAGTCGTAGAGCTACGACTCAAAGTCCAGCAACGAAATCTCTGGTCTTACGACCAGTCGTAGATATCCACGACCAGTCGTAGGTGACCCACGACCAGTCGTAGGCTACTCACGACCAGTCGTGGAACGACTTTCAAAGATCGCGCTTAATTTTTCAAAAATCTGTTAGAGCTACGACCAGTCGTAGGTTTCTAAGACCAGTCGTAGGAGCGATTTTTGCTTCTATAAATTGAACACGAAATTCAGAGTTTTCACACTTCAACTCGATTCAATTCAAGATTTTCAAGTGATCACTCTGAGATAAGTCTGTGTTTATTTTAAGCTACATTGTGCTTATTTAATATTCCTTTTTGCTAGCTTATTTAATTTGATTTTGTTTCTGTATTCCAATCTTATTTGAAAAGAGGAATTATCTTATTCCTTCTTCTTGGAATCAAAATCAAATATAGTACGCCCAACAAGTAAAATCTAAAATCAATTAGAATTTAGAACCTTATGAATGTGAGTATTGGAAATTGAACTTTGACATTCAATCATCTACTCCGATTGGTTCTACCGGGCTGCTACGAAAAGAAGAAATTCAGGTATTTTACATTTCTGTAAAATTTATTTACCTTTGGTTTTGTTTGAGGTTAAGCCAGAAAAAGCTCATTGTATTGGTTTTGTTTGAGATTGAACCAGAAAAATCTCATTGTATTGGTTATCTGAGGAGAACCAGAAAACTCAGAAAAGAGGGGTTTTTGAATTGTGTAAGCCCAAGTGAAAAAGACACAATTGTAAAGGTTTTTGGTGAACCTGTGAAAACCTATTTGATAGTGAACGCTAATATCCCCTGTGTGAGGATATTAGGAGTGGAGTAGCTTTTTGTGTGGCTGTTGGAAAACAGTTGGTGTACACACAGGCGAACCACTATAACTCTTTGCCTTGTGGATTGAATGCTTGCTTAATTTTCATATCTTTTATCATTCGATTGTGTGGAATGTACAAGTGGATGTGAATGTTGTAACTATTTACATTTCAAGCAAGTGTGGGGATTGTTGTAATAATTTAGATCTTACTTCTGCATTTAATTTCAATTCCTTGCTATTTCATTTACTTATATTAAAATTGAGTCCTTGATCCAAAAGAGGTTCTAGAAATAAGGTTGTCCTACCATAAGCCCTTGTTTATTATGGTGTAAGGTTGTCCTTAGAACTGAATTTGTATCAATCTCTCAATACTTATTTATCAAGGTGATTTAAATTTAGCTTTGTGAATTGATTCATATTGTAAGGCTATTGGTTTAATTTATTTCCGCTAATTTTATTTTAAATTTGGCATAGTCCTATTCACCCCCCCCCCCCCCCTCTAGGACATATAGCTTGGCCTTTTCAGTCTCCATCCTGGTCATAGTGATATTTCTTTTGCTTATGTCTTGACTGTTTTAGCTAAGCACATGCTCGTGGCTATGCCTGTTGGTGAAGCTCCCATCCATCATCTTATATTTAACAATTCGAATATTAACAAAATGAAATTAAAATTGGCTCATGGCCAAGTGGATGTTGGTAGAGCTGAAGCTAGGGATGAAAAAGTTAGTGATCTTCCTCCTGACGATGTGGATATGGACAATATTTTCGATGAACTTAAATCTGATTCTGGAAATGATCATGAGTTTGAGCCTTCTAATTTTGATGCTTGTCTTCGTGCTTTAAAAGAGAAGGTAGGGAATATAAATATTGCTCATGATCTTCAGTTTAAATATATGCGCAAGTATCTTAGGCGCTTGAACAAGGGAATGCATAATCTTGATCTTACCATTCCTGCTCCTTCTTCAGGATCCGATTGAGTGTTTTCATTCTTGGTATGTAATAACGTTTATACTTATGTTGGATTGTGCACTCTATTTGGTTTGCTGACTTTTTAGTTATCCAAGTAACTGTATTGTGAACGTTTACTTATATATTGTCGAGTTACTTCATCTATTCCTCCAATAATTATCCTTTACTTTGTTGCTTCTTTTGTCATATTGTGACAAAAAGGGAGAGAAGGTTTGATTGCTTATGGATATGAGTAGTTATATTTTGCTGCTATTCAGGAGGAGTATATAAATAATGAGTTTGTGCTACTTAATGACAACTGGTGCATGATTCGTTAATATGCATGATATGCATGTTGTGCTTCTTATTGAAGTATGTTTTGTCACAAATTTGACAAAGGGGGAGATTGTAAGTGTTATGGTCTCATGCTCATTTGATTGTTAAATTTTGTTTTGTCAAAACATCTTGTGTGATCTCTATCGGTATGTCTTGTGCTTGTATGTTGATATATATGATTCAAGACGACATCACAATGGTTCAAGACATGTATGGTGCTCTGCTTCAAGAAATGTAAGGTTATGCACTTTGTCCAAGGTTATGTACTTTGTCCTCTTTCGTATGCATCAATGTTCAAAGCTACATCGGTAAGAAGAGTGTTTATTTCAAGACTCAAGTACAACTCAAGTTGAAGTTTAAATTCAAGTTGTAGAAGATCTCAAGATCAAGCTACATCAAGTAGAGATCTCAAGCCTCAAAGGTTAACCATCATTTGAAAGAATGAAGTTCAATGTTCATACCTCATGTCCCAGGTATGATAAGACCTTAGTTTGACCTTAGGGTAGGTCATTTTGTATACATAATTCAAGATAAATCTTTTTATATGAATTTGGTTGGTTCTAAGACCAGTCCTAGACCTTGTTTAACTAGTCCTAGACCTGGTTCGACCAGTCCAAGAAATTCCACGACCAGTCCTAAGTTGTTGAAGATTTTCAGAATTTTTTGGTTATTCTACGACCAGTCCTGGAGACTGTTCGACCGGTCGTAGGGTGTCATGACTCGTCCTTCGACCAGTCCTAGAACTACGACTCAAACTCCAGCAACCAAATCTGGTTGCCTATGACCAGTCCTGGGTCAGCTATGACCAATCGTAGGTGGTCCACGACCAGTCGTAGAATCCTAAGACTAGTCATAGAACGGATTTTTCAGATTGTGATTAAAATTTTAAAATGTTGTTGGTGCTACGACCAGTTGAAGGGTTCCTAAGACCAGTCGTAGAAGCGATCTTTTCATCTATAAAATGAACACAAATTTCAGAGTTTTTCATCAATTAATTTAAGAAAAGTCAAGCATCCACTCTGAGATAAGTTGTGTTCATTTTAAGCTAATTCGTGCATATTTAATATTCTCTTTGTTAGCTTTTCTTATTTGATTTTATTCCTATATTCCAATTCTATTTGAAAAGAGGAATTGTTGTATTCCTTCTTCTTGGAATCTAAATCAAATAGAGCTACGCCCAATTTGGTTTAATTTAAAATCAATTAGAACCTAGAACTATTTTGTAAGTGAGTATTGGACATTGAACGTTGATTCGAACTTCTACTCTGATTGGTTCTACCGGGCTACTACAAAAGGAATAATCCATGTATTTTACATTTATTGTAAATTCATTTCTTTGGTTTTGTTTGAGATTCGCCAGAAAAATCACAGTGTTGGTTATCTGAAGAGAGCCAGAAAACTCAAAAAGTGTGGGGTTTTGGATTGTGTAAGCCAAGTTAAAAAGACACAATTGTGAAGGTTTTAGGTGAACCTGTAAAACCTGTTTCATGGTGAACGCTAATATCCCCTGTGTGAGGATATTAGGAGTGGAGTAACAAGCTGTGTGGCTGTTGTTTAACAGTTGGTGAACACACAGGCAAACCACTATATATCGGTGTGTTTTGTGATTTGAATGTTCTTTTAATTTTTATATCTTTAATCATTCAGATTTGTGGAATGTATATGTGGATGTGAATGTTGTAATATTTACATTTCAAGCAAAGTGGGGAATGTTGTAATAGTTTAGAATTTATTTTTTGCTATTTCTTTTATTTCCTTTCTGTTTGAGTTTTGATATTCAATTTGTTCTAGTAAGGTTGTCCTGCCATAAACCCTTGGTTTTTATGGTACAAAGGTTGTCCTTAGAACAACGTTATAGTATCAAGCTCTTTTTAAGATTGTTTTACATTTCAGTTCTTCGATTTATTTAAAGTACTGTTCTTTATTTATCTGTTTATAAGGCTATCATATTACAATTCTGCATTTAAAGTTTAATTTAGCACTGTCCTATTCACCCCCCCCCCCCCCCCCCCTCTAGGTCATATAGCTTGCCCTTTTCAGATTTGCCGGTTGATTTGTAGCCATAACTTCAATTAACTCCGATGATCTTAAGTGGTGTCTAATCTTATGATGGAAAGATAACCCCTCAACTAATCCTTCTTCACTCAAGAGACGTAGAGAGTTATCACGAACCCACTTGGGCATGAAACACTCTCAGCCTTCAATTTAAGAATCTAACCTAAACCTAAAAAGAAAGAGGGAAATAGAAATTTAGAAATAGAAAGAGAATTAGAAAGAAGTTACCAAATTAGAAGTTTTTATATTAGGATCCTACAGAAGAAAAAAGGAAAGAAAATTAGTTTCTAAAAATGATAAAGGAAAGCAAACTAGTTTCTAAAAATGAATTAGGAAAGTTTATAAACCTAGAAATAAAAAGCTATGTTAGTTTCTAAAGCAATTCAGAAAAACCCTAACCTAAAAATAGAAAGTAAACAAACCTTAATCTTAACCTAATTCTAAAACTAGTTAATCTCAGAAAAATGCAACCGTTAGTCCCCAACAACGGCGCCAAAAACTTGTTCACAACCCCAAGTGTAGGATCGCAACGTAGTAATAATCTTGGTAAGACCAAGGTCGAATCCACAGGGACTAATCTTGTGTGTATTATAAAAGCAACTAGATGTAGAACTAGAAGAAGATCCAAATCTAAATTGGGAATAAAAAGGAAGTAATTGTGAAGCATTTAATTAGAAACTTAAGAATTCAAATGTGGGAACTAGGATTTCCAAGGATCCACTTGTAGCAATCAGGGTGATTCCTTACTTGATTCAAGTAACACAATTGGAATTGGAGTCCTATCTTATCCAATTGGAAGATATAACAATTAAGATCAAGTCTGAACTTCCTTTAACCTAATTCTCAAAAGAGGAGACTTATCATAATTGGCAGGGATTCCATCACCAAACCATGCCCATGAGATGATGACGAACAACAGGATTTACCAATCCCGTAATCTCAAAATGGGAAAAGAAGATACTCAAAGCTATTGCAGATATACTGTAATTTAAGTCATAATAAATCATTAAAAACTGAAAGTATTCCTTAAATATCAAACTAGAATCAAACTAAGTTCAACATAAATATGAATCAAAGAAATAAAAACATCCCATTATGCTACAATCTTCACTTCTTAGCCTTAGCTAAGAGGTTTAGCCAACCATAGACATGATTGGATCTAAAACCCTAGAAGAAAGCATGAAAACTAAGGAAGAAAGGAAGAAAGGAAGAAAAATGCTTGGCGACAACTCTCCACCCTTGTGCTTTGCTCCTCCAAGCCCTAGATGATCCGCAGGGATGCCATGAGGACTCCTATTTATAGTTGAGCAACACCTCCTTTCACACTGACTTGGGAGAATTTAGAAACCGCCTCAAATATACGTAGTCCGCGTAAAATCTGTGTAACAACTTTGATGCATCGAAGGTCTTTCAATATCATCAAAACTGGTCCAGAACTGTCCAGCGAGTTTGACTTAAAAATCCTGTAATTTTTTATTCCACCTTTAATACATCTAGTACCTTTGATATGATCGAAGGTGATTTTGACAGTTTTCCAGAATTAGACTTTTTTGGTCCCAGAATATGTTTTCAAGACAATTTTTGGGATTCATTTTCTTCACTTCAAGTCTTTGATTCTCTTCCTTCATTACATGGTTTCCTTGGATCTTTGACATGTAAATTCTTCAATCTTGGTCTCGTAGGATCCATCCCTTGCCTTGGTGATCTTTGAGCATCAAATTCATGCTTTTAGCACCTTTTCCAATCCAAGCTCTTAAATTCACCTTGCAACACAAACATGAGTAAAATAGGACATTAAGAAGTATCATGTTCATAAACCAAGATATAATTGAGAGATAATATGCAATATTTGACCCTCAACAATCTACGATCCTACATCGTTAAATGTTGAGCGCCTTAAATCCAATTCATTCATTTTGACACAGCATGTGAAATTTCATATTTAGGCCTTTTCTACCATCGATCAATCACCAAAATTTTCTTAATTTTTTGTCTATCCTGACTATACATTTCTCCCAAAATCAGGCCCTGATTATTAAGCATGGACCGTTAATTGAGATCAAGTCAGTTTTGGCACCCACTGTGAAAATTTTCAAGATAAGCCAATTTAAATTTCAAATTATCAAAAAAATCATGTATCCCGACTTTATTCAATGATCCCGACAATATGGACAAATTATATTTTAAGAAAAAATTTCATAAAAGACAAATTTGGGAAACCCAATTCAAGTGGGATGCGAAAAACCCCAGCTCACGCCCACTCTATTACAAAAGGTGGCATGCACCCCTTCTCCACTCAAAATCCCATGCACACCCACCTTACCACATGTAAGGAAGAGAGAGGGAGAGAGATAGGGGGGGGGGGGGGGGGGGAGAGAGAGGCATCCAAGCCTTGACGTTCATTCATTTTCTTCCTTCTCCACACGTGTGGTGTCTTCCTCTTACTCAAGCGATGTCGTGGTTCGTGTAAAAGCCCTCATACGTCAAAATATATTTAGGGTTTGCATCTAAGGCTAAGGTGAGGGATTCTTTTAAGCTTACACCAACTTAAGGTAAGTTTATACATAGTTCTTTTATTTTCACGTTAAATTGTGTATACTTTAATTTTTACTATGATTTCCATGTTAATAAGTTGCTGGATTATTATGAGTTATTAATTCATGTTGAAATTATGTTTAATATATAATTTTAATCATGTTGGACATTTTTTGTGGCTTAAATCACAAAATTATGTTTTAAATTGCGAAATTACACATGTTCGTGCCCCGAACGGTGCATATTTTGTGCATCTAATAAATCTTATAGTTATGTCCATAAATATTATAATTTTAATGACATTAATCTAACCTAAAATTCATATTTTAAAACCTAAGGTAGTGGGACTCACTTTTGGAGTAATTTGGACTTATCAGGTGACCTATTTGTTCCAAAATCGCACCATTGTGCCTATCGATTTACTTTAAAGTGTGTGGACTATCTTCTACCCTATTTGGTTTTATTTTATTGTAATTCTAGATTCATTAGTTCATGAAAATACTGCTAGACATTTTATGAATTCATGAGAAGTGATGGATACAAGCCTTACCCTTCGCCAATTTTGAAAGCGACACGTGTTTCTACTTTGTATGAGTAGGATTTTGCTACTCTCCTTATTTTTTGTTGAGTTTGCCTAATGCTACTCCTCTTTTATTGAGTTAACGTATTGCTAGTTTCCTCTTTTATTAGATTAACTTTGTGATACCCCCTTTATTTTATGGCTTATGCACGTGTCTTAGAATTTTAAAACTCTTATGGTTCGACTTATTTCCTTATTGATGCATGTGATGTGTTGAAGGTCTCATAACTAGTGACTTATATATATTTATCATAGACATAATGCACTTTAGATAGCGACCCCCTTGGTCGACAAGTAAATCCTTATATTTGGATAGTGGTGCACACATCGATGTAAGTAATCCACAACACATGTTACATCACCTTTCTAGGATTGAATTCTCAATTAGTCGCTCTATGAACAAATCGTGTTACGTAATTCATCCGATATATGAGTTGTGTCATCTTGAGGTATACATATAAATCCGCAGTAGTGTTGGACACTCCGACGAATCTCCGTAGTTATAGGATGAGGAGCGAGCTGAATTTTTATGAATTATATTCTACAATGTGGTGGTTACTATGTATGATGAGTCACACACACTATGCTAAGCATGCATTCATGTAGATTGGTTGTACATATCGATACCATTCGTAGTGGTAGAGTACGAAAAGTATTAGAACCCTTGTATTATCTTACTTTGAAAAATTACTTGAATTGTGTTAATCAAGAAGGATAACCATCATTACAAGTAGGGCATTGACTCTCTTCAACCATATAGATGATGCAAGTGATGTACATGTTGAAGATATAGGCGATGCATGGTCTCCCTATGAAAGACTACGATTGGCGTGGAATTATGTTGTTGATGCTTTATTTTTAGTTTAGCTTTATTTATGTTTCATGATGTAAATTTGGATATTTGTAATAAGTTTTCATCTGAGTGAGTAATAAATGATTAGTTGAAATTTTATGTTTAAAGAGAATAAGAATTTTAGTATGATTGGTTTTATTCTCGTGAATGCTTACCTTCATAAATGTGATCTAAATGAAAAAAATAATGTTTAAAATTTGAAGTATTCAGTTATTACATTATTAATACTCGGAATTCTTGGACACGAGTGTGAACTAGAGCCATTAAAATTTGAGGAGTTACATTATTGGCCTATTCTTTAGCTGATTTATCTTCTCTTTGCATAAACTCCCACATATTTGGGTAGAACTACTTTAGATAGTGACTGGTTATCAAATTTCTACTTTCTTTCATATTCATGTCCTACAACAAATAAGCTCATCCATTCAACACCTCTTCTTTTTTTACTACCAGTGGTCCTTCCCATGCTGGAGACCACTTGCCAATTTTGTGATCTTTAGTGCCGATAGAGAGAATGGTTTTTCAAACTAGCCCTCCATCGAAGGCCTTATCTTTCACCTTTTATTATAGGCTTTGTCGACTTTTAATTTATACACTTTCAGCATATCGAAGCCCTTTCAGCATATCGAAGCCTGCAATCTAACATTGTCAAGTTCTTCGGGCTCCTTGAGCATTGCTTCGGTGAACTCATGAAGAGTCAATTACTTCTGGAATGCTACCCTAAGTGGCACGATGTTCACGTCCTGGATAGAACAATGTCATGCCCGTAAGTTAGGGTGAATGGTGTAACCACAATACTCGTCCTTTAAGATGTTTGATATGCCATAGTACTTCCGATAGTGTCGTATGCCATGAGAATGGTAATGATGTTCTTTAAAATTTTATTGGGTAACTCGGCCTATCTATTGGCCTGAGTGTAGTACGGAGGAGAATAGACCAATTTGAATTTGTAGGCATTTAAGAAAGTATGAATCTAGGCTCTTGAAAAAGTAGCTTGTATCTACTGTGATGGTCTTAAGGTGTCACGCCTTGAAATCCGGGTATTCGAGTAGGACTACTCAATACCTAAATCCCAAATTACATAAAATTCAATAAATATATGAACCAACTAAAGAAGAAATACTACTGAATTAAATTTCATTACTTAAATACTTACTTTTTTTAGTTTCTCAATTACATCAAAAATTGAAATTCAAACTAAGCCTACTGAATAAAATTTTAAACTAGTCCTATTAAATAGAAAAAAAAATTTAATAGTAGAGGCCGTCTTGTTTGTAATATTCCAACTTGGTAATTGTAAAATTATTAAAGGGTGAGCAAAACAACCCAATGGAATTATATCCTACCAACTTTTAAAAACTGTTGAATTTATATGGTTAATAAAATAATGCACCAGAAAGAATTTTCATGAATTATGATGCAAGAGATGAGATGTATGCAATGCTTTCCATGAGCCATAATTTAAAACAATATTCATCATCACTTTCCATATTCTCATATCAACATAATCACTTATCAATCGCTCGTCCATACGTGCTATCAGGGAAACATGTAAGGTAGTACATCGACCAAGATATTTTAAGACATCTCGGGACATTCAATCACCGACCAAGACATTTTAAGAGCCTGCATCACATTCACATTCTAGATATCCCATGACAATGCACCGACCAAGACATTTTATGAACTCTGCACAATATTCTCATTAATAAAAACCGATGGCAATGCACCGACTGATCAGGGTCAAATATTGCATCTCAGACCCCGATTATTGCCCTATTTAATGTACATGATACGGCCTAACATCGGATTTTAATTATATTTTTATTACAGGATGAAATCAGGAGCGTTAATTGGAAAATAATGTTAAAGGCATAGATTTGACGTTCTGAAGTCACCAGAGCACGGGATGGACCCCAGAAAACCAATAATGAAGATTTTACACGCCTGGGATCTGAGGAAAACACATTGAAAAAGCCCGAAAAGGGTCCAGAATGCAAGATCACATAGTTTCCGCCATCCGATCAGTTCAAAACTCCATACATGGGATGAGGGCCATAAATTAACCGTACATTTCAAATTTCAGCCCTCGGATCACTATGGAAGTGTCCCAATTGACAAATCAGCTCGTAAACCGTTGATTTCAGGCTCACCTAATAATCGGAACTGTCTCAAACTTGATTTCGGCGGTTGACATTATATGAGAAAGAGGATGGACGGTGCAGATTTCTCATAAACATCGTAGGGGGCCCATGTGTGGTGCATGTGCACCATGCACTCATGTGCGCCAGCCGTGCACCGGACCAGAGCCCGGGTCAAACCAGCGCTGACCCGCGACTTCTTCACAAAAACCGGATTTCCGCAAACAGCGTCCGCACTTCCGGAAATGGGTTTCAGTTGTGGACCCCACTCCTTGTCCAAACGTCCAATCCGGACCGTCCATCAGGTCCAAATGAAGGCTCTCATCACTGCCTAGGTAGCCGAATTGCAAACGGTCATCCTGGGGGAAATCTAACCGTTCAAAAGCATCTTTGACGGCGGAGCAGAAATCAGGTGGACCGCATCAATGGACACCACAAAACTGTCCCTTCCCGGACGGTTTTCCGAGCCAAATCCAATGGACGGAGTGGATTTCTCAAGAAAACAGCACAGTGGACCCCACCATCATCACAGCGTCGGTTTGGCGTCCGCGTACGTCCGACGGCTGCCAGTTTTTGCGGAATTTAGTGGGCCCCGTACGTCACCTGTACAGAAGATCTGATCCGTCCATCTTGTAGAGGGCCATGAGAACTACAAAACCATGCTGAGATTCCACTCCCATGCATACACACGTGTGCGGTACAGAGGCCAAAGTGGATTGCCCCGGGACGTTAAAAACTGAGTTTTTTGTGATTTCTTCTGTGGGCCGTGCTAATGGACCTTTAAAACCACCCATTCTTGACTGAAATTTCGTCCTGAATCCAATGGACGGGGTGGATTTTCCAGAAAATACCTCTATGGGGCCCACCGATCACGGCTGCAAAAATTTGTACTATGAGTCCTTCTACGACTCTGCCACCGATTCCAGCCATCCAGCAGCTATAAAAGGGAAGTTTTAGACGTGGGAAGGCATTCAGAACCAGGGAGGAGCTCCAGATCTACAGCAAGGGAGAGAAGAAAGAGAAGAAAGAGAAGAAAGAAGAGAGAGAAATTGGTTTGAGACTTCTTTTATGAATTTTTATTTTTTTATTTAATCCATCTGTTTAATGGATTTTATGGGTAACTAATCTCTCAGCTAGGGCTGAGATGAAACCCCTAATTTGAATACCCTTTGTTCTATGTTGATTTACTTTAATTAAATTGATTTGTTTCTTTCCTTAGTGTGCTTGATTGTTTTAAATTCTATACTTCTCCATCTATGAACTTTTGAGTCTATGGATGGATGTGGTTTGGATGCTTATTCTAGGTGCTTGTATCTAATCATGAACAGGTTCCTATAGAGGAAGAAACAGGGTGCTTTACTGAACTGCATATTCCATATGCCCGATTTGGACATGGGATATGTTATTCATGGCATTGCTTGAAGGAATTAGACAATCTGTATGCCCGATTAAGGACACAGATTGTGCTTTTTCTAGATAAGTGGATCAATCTAATTTAAGGTGAATTAACAGATAAAACAATTGTTAGGATAATTAGGGGTGGATTCGAAAGTCCTAGTGCTCTCTCTGATTGAATTTCTTCCTTATTCTCAATAGTTATTTTTCCATAGATTTGTGTTAGCCATTTGATCTTTTATTTGTTGAATTAGTTAAGGAGAATCGTGAATTTGAATTGTGACGACCAGTCCCTGTGGATTCGACCTCGGTCTTACCGAGTTTATTACTACATCACAACCCTATACTTGGGGAGTGAACAAGTTTTTGGCGCCGTTGCCGGGGACTGTTTCGGTCCATATTGAATTTAGGATTCTCTCTTATCATAATTCATAGCTTAGGATTTTAATAACTTAGAGTTCTTTTCTTTATTTTAGAAATTAACCTCTTTCCTGTTTTGTAGGGTCCTGAGATAAACCTCTAATTTGGTAATCCCTTTCTAATTCTTTACCTTTTCTAATTTTTATTTTTTAGGTTTTTACCTGTTAGAAATTTTCTAATTCTAGAATTTCTTGTGAATTTTTAAATTTTCCATTATTAGATTTCGATTTTTTCTCTTAAGTAAATTTTCTAGTTTTAGAAATTTCTTTTTCCCTTTCTAGAAACTTACTTAGCTTTTTACATTTAGTAACTTTCTAATTCTAGGATTTCTTTCCTTTTTAGCTTTTTATTTTCTTTTTTTAGAAATTAACCGTTGCTTAGGATTTTTCTATCATTATTTTCGGAAACCTGATTTGTTTTGTTTCTATTTTCAGGAATTGAGGAAGAAAGCTAGGAGGAGCTTCTTAAACATCAATCATCTCCTTTTCCGGGTTCTTTCTTCCCATTCTCACTTACATAGTTTTAACTTGTTTTTGAATAGATTCTAGTTTTAGTTTTCTTTCTCTTAGGTTGTTACTTAGTTTATGCTAGGACGTAGATCTCTAGATAAAGAACTAGCACCTTTTGATCCTGAAATAGAAAGAACATTCCATAGAAGATTGAAAGACATCCCAGTTGAAATGACAGAAGAGAGTGGAACTAAAACTCTTAGAGATTATTCAGCTCCTGTCCAATTCAATGCGCCTTCATGCATAGTGTTGCCTACTACCACGGCAGCACACTTTGAACTCAAGACTGGGGTCATACAGTTGTTGCCTTCCTTTTATGGGTTAGACAAGGAGGACCCATATCATCATGTGAAAGAATTCCTAGACATTTGCTCCACCTTTAAATACCAAAACTTCTCAGACGATTCGATCCGCCTACGCCTGTTTCCTTTTTCTTTGAAGGATAAGGCGAAAGCATGGTTGAATTCTGTAGAAGTTGGGTCTATCACTACCTGGGACCAATTGTCTAGGAAGTTCTTAAACAAGTTCTTCCCTGTTCACAAAACTAATGCTCTCCGTAGAGAAATCACTAATTTCATACAAAAGAGGGAGAACACTTTCATGAATGTTGGGAAAGATGGAAGGACTTGCTTCTTAAATGTCCACACCACGGTTTTGAGAAGTGGCAACAAGTGCAATACTTTTATGACGGTCTGACACCCCAGAACCGTCGCATGGTTGATGCCACCAGTGGAGGGTCCTTCATGACCAAGAGCGATACCGAAGCATGGAAATTCTTTGAAACCTTGTGTGAAAACTCCCAGCAATGGGACTATTCAGATAGAGGTGAAAGAAGTTCCCAACCACAAAAGAGAAGTGGCATATATGAGGTAGGAGTCACACCAGATCTCCATGCCAAGATTGATGGCCTGACAAAAAAGGTTGATGCTCTGATGTTGCATAATGGACCCCACAAACAACTCAAGCCGAGGCTTGTGCCATATGTTCTAGTCCTTCCCATCCTACGCAATCCTGCCCATCTGGTACAGCATTTCCAGAATTCCTCTCTGAACAAGTTCATGCTTTGAACACCTTTCAGAAACCTGAGAATGATCCTTACTCGAACACGTACAACCCAGGGTGGGCTAGGCATCCAAATTTTTCTTGGACAAAAGGATCGCAACAAGGAGGACCATCTGGAAATCCTCCTATGCAACCTCAGCAGTTTCCACAATACCAACAACTGCCTGTGCAATCAAGGAAACCATCTCTTGAGGATACACTCCATCTTTTCATGCAGAGTTCTCTCCAATTCCAAAAAGACACCCAACAAACCTTACTAGCCAACCAGCAAAGCTTACATGCAAATGCACAATCCATTGCCAAGCTGGAAGTACAAATGGGTCAACTGGCTGCCACATTGAGTGAGAGAGAGAAGGGTAAGTTCCCTGGCCAACCTGTGGCTAATCCAAAGGGACAATATGAGATTGGCTCTAATTCCAACCAAGGGCAATACCATGAGCAAGCAAAATCGATCATTACCCTTAGGTCAGGCAAACAGATTGACAACAAAATAGAAATACCTAGGGATGAATCAAATCAAGGTGAAGCAGAGAGACACACCAATGCATCCAAAGTCCAAAAACTCTCTGACTCTCCAAGAGCCGCTAACGTGCCACCTTACGTGCCCAAAGCACCCTTTCCTCAACGTCTGGCACCAATGAAGAAAAGAAACAACTTTGATGAAATCCTGGACGTGTTTCAAAAAGTGCAAGTCAACATCCCGTTGCTTGACGCTATCAAGCAAGTCCCTGCTTATGCTAAGTTTCTTAAAGATTTATGCACTCAAAAGCGTAAGCAGAATGTTCATAAGAAAGTCTTCCTTGCAGAGCAACTCAGCTCCATGATTCAACATAACACCCCCTCCTAAATTTAGGGATCCTGGAGCTCCCACCATTTCTTGTGGTATAGGAGATCATAAAATCGGGAAGGCATTACTTGATTTAGGGGCGAGCGTCAATTTGTTACCATATTCGGTTTATGAGCAGCTAGGACTTGGTGAGTTGAAACCGACTAAAATAACGTTACAGCTAGCTGATAGATCTGTCAAGGTGCCCCGGGGTGTTATTGAAGATGTGCTAATCCAGGTTGACAAATTTTATTTTCCAGTGGATTTCATAGTTATAGATACTCAGCCTGTTCATAATCCTCATAGTCAGATCCCAGTCATTTTGGGTCGTCCATTTTTGGCCACATCTAATGCTATTATAAATTGCAGGAATGGAGTTATGAAGTTGTCATTCGGTAACATGAATATTAAACTTAATGTTTTTAATGCAGGACAACAACCCGCGGATTCGGACGACATATTTGAAGTGGACATGATCGAGAGTCTAGTGCAGGACTCCTTCCGTAAATCTTTTGAAGATCCACTTGAGACCTGCTTAGCACAACATGGCACGGATTTTGACAGAGATAGTCCCATCCACGAAATCAATGCACTGCTCGACTCTACTCCTATATTGGAGACTGAAAAATGGAGAGTGAAAGTGGAACCTCTTCATCCCTCTGAGACTCTTCCTGACAGCACAGTTCCTAACTCTGCGAAGGCAAAAGAGAACAGGTTACTTAATATTCTTCGAACATATAAGGCAGCAATTGAACGGAAGATAGCAGAAATACAAGGAGTGTGCCCCACTGTATGTAAGGATCAGGCTGTGAAAATGTCACGTAAAATGCAAAGGAAGCATGATCCTAACATAGAAGAAGTTGTTCGAGCAGAAGTCCTTAAATTATTTGATGACAGTGTCAATTACCTCATTTCAGATAGCACAGTTTATGGGAACTCGCATCACTTGTCTGGGATTGGTTAACCACAGTATTGAGGTAAGTTCTTTGGCGGACCCTGGTCTTAAAGATTAATGAATTCATGGTCCGTTCCTGTCTGGCTGAAGACGTTAAACTTAGCGCTCCTGGGAGGCAACCCAACATTTCATTTGATTTCTTTTTCCTTGTTAGTTAGTTCAATGTTTGTGGGTAACATTACTGCAAACCTTCACGAGACTACAACTCGTCCACTAGGGGTAACCTAGGGGTTTAAAGGCTTGTTGCATACGCTAAATGCAATCGAGAGCACCTGCGAAAGTGGTATAGGTAGGATCTTCTTTTGTTTTTCTTTTTGTTATTTTTGCTTCTGTTAATTTCTCTCTTGAGCTAACTCGCTCTTACATTGATAATTTTGGGAAAGCCTCTTGATTCTTCGTCCAGGTACCATCTTTCCCTACTCCTCTTTTCTTTTCGTTGTCTCATGTGCATTGCATGCTTATTTCTTTTACATTGAGGACAATGTAGATTTTAGGTTGGGGGTGGGAGATTAGGTTACCTAATCAGTATTTTCTTGGTCTTGAGCGAAAAATTGTGAAATTTTTTAAATTTTTTCTGGAATTTCTATTGAATTCAAAGTGATTTTGAAGGATAGTTATGATTTTGAAATTACAAGATTTAGAATGTGAGAAATTTATGACTCTTGGATTCGGTTGTCTGGCAGATTTCACACTGAAGTTTGAATGGTTAATCCATGATTAGAAGTTGTAAACATTGATTGAGCCATGATTTCACATATCAAATCTCGTTTACCCATTAAGTTTTCAGTTCGATATTAATTGATAACATGGTAATCACTAAGCATGAAGAGAACCAGCCTGAAAAACAAAATTTTTTACCATCAGTCGATAAAGAAAAAATTGTGAAAGAATAAGTCGCATAATCATCATCATAGGTTTGCTCCCTATAGATGAAGATTCAATTCCTCATAGTTGACATAAGAAAAGATTTAAGCGACAAGTTTTCACCATAGGTTTGCTCCCTATAGGTGCAGATTTGATTCTCCTCCTTAGCGTACTATTCATAAAGAAAATCAAAAAAATGGTAGAATAAAAGGTTAATCTATAAGGCAAGTGTTGGTTTAAGGTTTAGTCGTCATGCACTCCGTTGTTAATTACCACTGATATCATGAAATTAACAATTGGATCTCTTAATGATCGTAAGCCGAGATTACACTATACCTAATGGAACTCAATGTTTAGGATGTTCTAATTCATGGCTTAATATTTGAACTTGATTATGAAATTTACAGTGAACTTCATTCCAGGAGAAAATTCCACTCACCATGCATGAATCGTAGAATGATCACATCTAGACTATCAGCTCACAAGTCACTTGAATTTACAGGAATTGTCTTTTATTTCTGAAATTATTTTTGGCATGTTTTGCTCGGGACTAGCAAAATGCTGGTTGGGGGTTGTGATCAGGGTCAAATATTGCATCTCAGACCCCGATTATTGCCCTATTTAATGTACATGATACGGCCTAACATCGGATTTTAATTATATTTTTATTACAGGATGAAATCAGGAGCGTTAATTGGAAAATAATGTTAAAGGCATAGATTTGACGTTCTGAAGTCACCAGAGCATGGGATGGACCCCAGAAAACCAATAATGAAGATTTTACACGCCTGGGATCTGAGGAAAGCACATTGAAAAAGCCCGAAAAGGGTCCAGAATGCAAGATCACATAGTTTCCGCCATCCGATCAGTTCAAAACTCCATACATGGGATGAGGGCCATAAATTAACCGTACATTTCAAATTTCAGCCCTCGGATCACTATGGAAGTGTCCCAATTGACAAATCAGCTCGTAAACCGTTGATTTCAGGCTCACCTGATAATCGGAACTGTCTCAAACTTGATTTCGGCGGTTTGACATTATATGAGAAAGAGGATGGACGGTGCAGATTTCTCATAAACATCGTAGGGGGCCCATGTGTGGTGCATGTGCACCATGCACTCATGTGCGCCAGCCGTGCACCGGACCAGAGCCCGGGTCAAACCAGCGCTGACCCGCGGCTTCTTCACAAAAACCGGATTTCCGCAAACAGCGTCCGCACTTCCGGAAATGGGTTTCAGTTGTGGACCCCACTCCTTGTCCAAACGTCCAATCCGGACCGTCCATCAGGTCCAAATGAAGGCTCTCATCACTGCCTAGGTAGCCGAATTGCAAACGGTCATCCTGGGGGAAATCTAACCGTTCAAAAGCATCTTTGACGGCGGAGCAGAAATCAGGTGGACCGCATCAATGGACACCACAAAACTGTCCCTTCCCGGACGGTTTTCCGAGCCAAATCCAATGGACGGAGTGGATTTCTCAAGAAAACAGCACAGTGGACCCCACCATCACACAGCGTCGGTTTGGCGTCCGCGTACGTCCGACGGCTGCCAGTTTTTGCGGAATTTAGTGGGCCCCGTACGTCACCTGTACAGAAGATCTGATCCGTCCATCTTGTAGAGGGCCATGAGAACTACAAAACCATGCTGAGATTCCACTCCCATGCATACACACGTGTGCGGTACAGAGGCCAAAAGTGGATTGCCCCGGGACGTTAAAAACTGAGTTTTTTGTGATTTCTTCTGTGGGCCGTGCTAATGGACCTTTAAAACCACCCATTCTTGACTGAAATTTCGTCCTGAATCCAATGGACGGGGTGGATTTTCCAGAAAATACCTCTATGGGGCCCACCGATCACGGCTGCAAAAATTTGTACTATGAGTCCTTCTACGACTCTGCCACCGATTCCAGCCATCCAGCAGCTATAAAAGGGAAGTTTTAGACGTGGGAAAGGCATTCAGAACCAGGGAGGAGCTCCAGATCTACAGCAAGGGAGAGAAGAAAGAGAAGAAAGAGAAGAAAGAAGAGAGAGAAATTGGTTTGAGACTTCTTTTATGAATTTTTATTTTTTTATTTAATCCATCTGTTTAATGGATTTTATGGGTAACTAATCTCTCAGCTAGGCTGAAATGAAACCCCTAATTTGAATACCCTTTGTTCTATGTTGATTTACTTTAATTAAATTGATTTGTTTCTTTCCTTAGTGTGCTTGATTGTTTTAAATTCTATACTTCTCCATCTATGAACTTTTGAGTCTATGGATGGATGTGGTTTGGATGCTTATTCTAGGTGCTTGTATCTGATCATGAACAGGTTCCTATAGAGGAAGAAACAGGGTGCTTTACTGAACTGCATATTCCATATGCCCGATTTGGACATGGGATATGTTATTCATGGCATTGCTTGAAGGAATTAGACAATCTGTATGCCCGATTAAGGACACAGATTGTGCTTTTTCTAGATAAGTGGATCAATCTAATTTAAGGTGAATTAACAGACAAAACAATTGTTAGGATAATTAGGGGTGGATTCGAAAGTCCTAGTGCTCTCTCTGATTGAATTTCTTCCTTATTCTCAATAGTTATTTTTCCATAGATTTGTGTTAGCCATTTGATCTTTTATTTGTTGAATTAGTTAAGGAGAATCGTGAATTTGAATTGTGACGACCAGTCCCTGTGGATTCGACCTCGGTCTTACCGAGTTTATTACTACATCACAACCCTATACTTGGGGAGTGAACACCGACCAAGATATTTTAGGGAATCTGTGCAATTCACAATATGAGAACTCAATGTAGTGCACCAAACATGACATTTTAGGGAACCTGTGTCACAAATGATTAAGGGAATCATTGGCAATGCACCATGCGTGTCATTTTAGAAAATTCATGGTAGTGAACCCTCCAACGAACCTACCCATGCAAGATAGTTTTAGGGAACCTGAAATGGCCAACCTATATGTCCTAGAAGGGTGGGGAGGGGGGGGGGGGTGAATAGGACTATGTCAAATTAAAATAAAATCAGCGGAATAAAGATAAATAAATAGCCTTACAATTATAGATCAATTCATAATGCTGAAATCAATTCAACCTCGATAAATAAGAATTGAGAGGTTGATACAAATTCAGTTCTAAGGACAACCTTATACCATAATAAACAATGGCTTATGGTAGGACAACTTTATTTCTAGAACGTCTTTTGAATCAATAACTCAATCTGAATAAAAATAACCAAATAGCAAGGAATTGAAATAAAGTACAGAAATAAAGATCTAACTTATTACAACACTCCCCACACTTGCTTGAAATGTAAATTGTTACAACATTCACATCCACACGTACATTCCACAAAATTAAATGATAAATGATATGAAATTTAAGCAAGCATTCAATCCACAAGACAAAGAGTTATAGTGGTTCGCCTGTGTGTACACCAACTGTTTTTCAACTGCCACACAAAGCTACTCCACTCCTAATATCCTCACACAGGGGATATTAGCATTTACTATCAAATAGGTTTTCATATGTTCACCCAAAACCTTTACAATTGTGTCTTTTTAACTTGGACTTACACAATTCCAAAACCCACACTTCTGAGTTTTCTGGCTCTCCTCAGACAACCACACAAATTGAGATTTTTCTGGCGAATCTCATACAAAAACCAAAATAGAATGGAATTTACAAAATTGTAAAATACCTAGATTTCTCCTTTTTGAAGCAGCCCGGTAGAACCAATCGGACTAGATGTTCGAATATACAAGTTCAATGTCCACTACTCACTTTAATATGGTTCTAAGTTCTATTGATTTTAGATTTAAACCAGTTGCCATAGCTATATTTGATTTTGATTCCAAGAAGAAGGAATAAGGCGGTTCCTCTTTTCAAATGAGATTGGAATACAGGAACAAAATCAAATTAAATAACCTAGCAAAAAGAGAAAGCAATTATGCACAAAATAGCTTAAAAACAAGCACAAACTTATCTCAGAGTGGAGCCTTGAATTCACTTAATTTTTAATATCAAAACTCTGAAATTCGTATGTTATTTATAGCTGAAGAAATTCGTCTTCGACTGGTCCTAGGGTCACCACGACTGGTCTTGGACTAAATTGATTTTTGAATTTTTGAGCGCGATCGTATCAGACCGTTGTACGACCGGTCGTAGGCAGTCCACGACTGGTCGAAAGCAGTCCACGACTAGTCGTGACCCCTCCACGACTGGTCGTAGGACACTTGATTTAGTCACTGGAGTTTGAGTCATAGCTTTACGACTGGTCGAAGGTCGCGTCGAGACCATCCCACGACCGGTTGAGCGGACTCCAGGACTGGTCGTAGCCGAACTGAAAAATCTGATAGATTGCAACAATTCTAGGACTAGTCTTTGAACTTCTTAGACTGATTGAAACACTGCTAGGACTGGTCGAACAAGGTCTAAGACTGGTCTTAGAATAGACCAAAATCATGTAATAATATTTAATTGAATTATGTAGCCAAAGTGACCTACCCTAAGGTCAATCTAAGTTTTATCATACCTGGGACATGAAGTATGGACATTGAACACTTCATCTGCTTAGACTTTGATCATTACGAAGCTTGAGTCTTGAGCTTGAGTTCTTCTTTATGTAGCTTGACTACTTCACAATTAATGTCACTTTAAGTTGCACTTGAGTCCCGTACTTATATTTGAATCTTAAACTTCCACTTCCACTTGCACTTGAACTTGAGTCTTGACCCTGAGCTCTTCTTTAATATCTTCTACATTGTAGCTTGAACTATCATGAAACTTAAAGAATTCTTTGAACTAGACTTCAAGTGTTGACAAGGTGAACAGATTTATCAAGATATAAACACAAGACATAGGAAGAAGTTTTGACACACAAAATTTGACAATCAAAGAGGAATCAAATCATAGCACTTACAATCTCTCCCTTTGTCAAATTCGTGACAATACACCTCTCATACTTCAATAAGATAAGCATCACTTTGTATGATAACGAATCATGCACCAGTTGTCATAAAATAAGCATCATCCCCTTGAGACAACTCAACTCCCCCTGGGTTAGTACACCTCAACTCCCATCATAATCCATAGAATTCACAAATTCTCCCCCTTTTTGTCAAAATATGACAAAGGAAGAAACAAAGATAGGATATGAAAGACAGAAATAGAGAAAGCAACTCAGAAAGATAGAATGATAAAAAGTGCAGAGTTAAGAACAATAAAAAAGATGTAATCAAGGTGAGTCAAAGTACATATCAAAAGAGTTAACAAGTGAAGTTTAAAACAGGCATCCACACAACCAAAGAAAGTAAATTGGTAAAATTATTACAGACCAAGGATTAAACATTTTCAATCTGAACCAGAAGATGGAGCAGGTATGTTAGGATCACTTTGATGAAGACTCTTCTGTAAGCGCCTAAAATATCTGCGCATAATTTTAAATTGTTGATTGTGACCAACATTCATCTGTTCTACCTTTTCCTCTAATGCACTTAGACGTACATTGAAATCAGATGGTTCAAAGTCTGGATCATTTCCAGAATCAGAATCAATCTCATTAAAAATATCATCCATGTCAATATCATCAGGCAGCAACTCATCACCTTCGGCACCAATCTCAGCTTCAGCAGCAGCTTCACCCGTACCAACATCAACTTGACCAGGGGCTAAGCTCAACTTTATTTTATTCAGGTTGGAATTGTTAAATATGAGGTGTTGGATAGGAGCCTAACCGACGGGCATAGCGACTAACATGTGAGTGGCTAATACATTCAACAGATATCCAAATGGAATATCACCATGACCAGGATGACTACGGATTTGAATGATAGAGGAACAAATCAAGGAGGGCAAAGACATTAGCACCAGTAATGATTGAGTACAAAATACGAACCATAAACAGAGTCAACTCAGTCTTGTTTCCAAAGCAGGGATATAAATTAGAAGTGAAGATACGATGCAACACTCTGTATTTGGGTAACAAGTATCTAGTTTTAAGGGCATTCCCATTTGCAGTCCATGGTGCATTCATGTTACACAATGCTCTAGTATAAGTACGTTTTTCCAATTCTGACACTTTCTCAGCAAGTGCACTAGGATGAATACCATCATCATTTACAGGTATGTCCATAAGGCCAGAAATTAAATGTCGATCAACAGAAAAAGGCCCTTCTCTAGTGGTAATAATGAAAGTCAGTTGCTCAGCAGAAAAGTCAGATATGCATGCAACGATGGCCTGTGCTATGGATTGGTATGCTGGCCTGCCCCAGTGTAAAATGTTTTCCCATCCTACAGATTGAAGAAGAGGAAGGATGTAAGTGTTATGGTCTCATGCTCCTTTGGTTGTCAAATTTTGTGTGCCAAAAACATCTATCGGTGTTCTGTACTTGTATGATCATTTATTAGAATTCAAGACACCTCAATAAGCTACATGTTGAAGCCTCAAAAAGCTACATGTTGAAGCCTCAAAAAGCTACATGTTGAAGCCCCAAAAAGCTACATGTTGAAGCCCCAAGAAACTACATGTTGAAGCCTCAAGAAGCTACAAGTTGAAGTTCAAATCTAAAGAAACAACGTATGAAGTAGTTCTATGTTGAAGAAGATCTCAAGCTTGATATGGTTCAAGATCTCAAGCATGATATGGTTCAAGATCTCAAGCATGATATGATTCATGTATCTACATTCGTTGAATGGTTGAAGTTCAATGTCCATACGACATGGTTCAGGTTTGAATGACCTTAGGTTGACCCTTTAAGTAGGTCACTTTGGATACATTATTCAAATATTTAAAATTCACATGGTTGGTCTATTCTACGACTAGTCCTAGCTCTTGTTCGACCAGTCCTAGCATTGGTTCGACTAGTCCAAGAAATTCCACGACCAGTCCTAAGTAGTTGAAGATTTTTCAGAATTTTTGGAACGCCCACGACCAGTCCTGGAGGTCCTTCGACCGGTCGTAGGTGTGGCTTCGACTCGTCCACGACCAGTCGTGGAGCTACGACTTAAAGTCCAGCAACGAAATCACTGGTCCTACGACCAGTCGTAGGGATCTACGACCAGTCGTAGGTGACCCACGACCAGTCGTAGGGTACTCACGACCAGTCGTAGAACGGCTTTCAAATATCGCGCTTATTTTTTCAAAAGTCTATTAGAGCTACGACCAGTCGTAGGTTTCTAAGACTAGTCGTAGGAGCGATTTCTGCTTCTATAAATTGAACACGAAATTCAGAGTTTTCATAACTTCAACGCTATTCAATTCAAGAAATTTTCAAGTGATCACTCTGAGATAAGTTTGTGTTTATTTTAAGCTAGATTGTGCTTATTTAATATTCCTTTTTGCTAGCTTATTTAATTTGATTTTGTTTATATATTCCAATCTTATTTGAAAAGAGGAATTATCTTATTCCTTCTTCTTGGAATTAAAATCAAATTTAGCTACGCCCAACGAGTTAAATCTAAAATCAATTAGAACTTAGAACCTTATGAATGTGAGTATTGGAAATTGAACTTTGACATTCAAATCATCTACTCCGATTGGTTCTACCGGCTGCTACGAAAAAGGAGAAATCCAGGTATTTTACAATTCTGTAAAATTCATTTACTTTTGGTTTTGTTTGAGGTTGAGCCAGAAAAATCTCATTGTATTGGTTGTCTGAGGAAAACCAGAAAACTCAGAAAAGAGGGGTTTTTGAATTGTGTAAGCCCAAGTGAAAAAGACACAATTGTAAAGGTTTTTGGTGAACCTGTGAAAACCTATTTGTTAGTGAACGCTAATATCCCCTGTGTGAGGATATTAGGAGTGGAGTAGCTTTTTGTGTGGCTGTTGGAAAACAGTTGGTGTACACACAAGCGAACCACTATAACTCTTTGACTTGTGATTTGAATGCTTGCTTAATTTTCATATCTTTTATCATTCGATTGTGTGGAATGTACAAGGGGATGTGAATGTTGTAATTATTTACATTTCAAGCAAGTGTGGGGATTGTTGTAATAATTTAGATCTTACTTCTGTATTTAAATTCAATTCCTTGCTATTTCATTTACTTATATTAACATTGAGTCCTTGATCCAAAAGAGGTTCTAGAAATAAGGTTGTCCTACCATAAGCCCTTGTTGATTATGGTGTAAGGTTGTCCTTAGAAATGAATTTGCATCAATCTCTCGATATCTATTTATCAAGGTGATTTAAATTTAGCTTTGTGAATTGATTCAAGTTGTAAGGCTATTGGTTTATTATTTCCGCTGATTTTTATTTTAATTTGGCATAGTCCTATTCACCCCCCCCCCCCCCCCTCTAGGACATATAGCTTGGCCTTTTCAAGTGGTATCAAAGCCTAATAGCTCATTTTGTTGCTTTTTATTTGGATTTATTTCCTGAGCTAACGATCTAAGCTATATAAAAAGATGTCAAATTTTGATAGCCTTTCAGTTACTAGACCTCCTCCCTTTGATGGCTCCAACTATGCCTATTGGAAAGCCAGAATGAGGATCTTCCTAAAATCAATGGATGAAAGTGTGTGGCAAGCCACAGTAACTGAATGGAAACCTCCTATCACGGAAGTAACTGGTGTTGATGGTTCAAAATCTATGAAAATTACACCGTATTACCAATGGACCACACTTCAGAAAAATGAGAGTAGTGCTAATGCGAAAGCACTAAATGCAATCACTTGCGCACTATCACCGGATGAGTTCAAAAGAATCATATCCTGTGATACTGCAAAGCAAGCTTGGGATATTTTAGAAATGACACACGAAGGTACATCAATTGTCAAGAAATCTAAAGTCCAACTCCTCACAACTAAATTTGAAGAAATTCATATGGAGGAAAATGAAATGTTTATGGACTTTTACACTAGATTGAATGACATTGTGAACTCAATGTGGGGTCTTGGCGATAAGATCCCTGAAAGTAAAGTATGTGCAAAAATACTACGCTCTCTTCCTGAACGGTTCAATTCAAAGGTAACCGCAATCCAGGAACTTCGTGATACGGATAATATGAAGGTAGAGGAATTAGTTGGTTCTTTACAAACCTATGAATTAAGTTTTAAAGCTCCTAAAGGTAAATCTATTGCTTTGAAGTCATCTAAAAATATTACTCAAGAAAATTCAGATTCAGAAAAGTCTGAAGATGATATGGCCCTTTTGGCGAAAAAGTTTTATAAGATTTTCAAAAGTAAGAAAAGAGTCGATTTTCAAAAGGGAAATGAAAAGAAACGTTCCAAACCTAAGTCTAAAACTTGGAAATCATTGAAAGATAGTCAATGCTACAACTGTCAAGAATATAGGCATTTAGCAAACAAATGTCCTAAAAAGGACATATTCAAAAGGAAGGGTATGTTGGCTACTTGGGATGAATCGTCTGATTCTGAAGCCTCTTCTGAGTCAGAAAATTCAGAAACCGAGTCGGGCAATGAACTTATGGCCCTTATGACTCTAGCCAAGTTTACTTTTTCCGATCACGATGATTCAACAAGTGAAGAAAATTTGGATAGTGATCATGAATATGATGAAGATCTTCAAGATGCTTACAATGCCTTATATAAGGAAAGTTGTAAAATTGCTGTCAAACTTAAACTTCAAAAAGAAAAGTTTTATAAACTTAAAGAATGTTTTGAAACTCTTATTTTAGAAAAATCTCAAATTTCAGATAGTTTTGAAAAGTCTAAGTGTGATCTAGAATTTAAAACCTCCCTAATAGAAAATTTGAAATCTGAAAATGAGAAACTTAAAAATGAAGTATCTTCTCTGTTGAGTTTGAAGGACACATGGAGATATGCCCAAGGTGATCCAAAATTAGAAAAATTGTTATCCGGATCAAGAAAATGTGGCGATCGATCCGGGTTGGGTTATGATAAAAATAAATCTCCAAAACAGAAGAATACTCCTTCCAATTTTGTGAAAGGAGAGTCTTCTAACTCAAAAGGAAAAGGTACTTGTCAAGTTTTTTCTAAAAATACAAAAACTTTTCCTAAACCCAAAAACAGCTATTTTAAAAATCAGATTCGAAACCCACTAGCTGAAAAAATTATTGATTTACTTAAGGAGCTATTAAAATCTAATTCTGTAGGTCACTCCTACAACTATAAACATAAGAAGACCAATTATTCTCCTAAACCTAAAACTATACTGAAATGGGTTCCTAAAGCTGTCTGTTTGGTTGCTCACACTGCTTTCAAAGCTACAAGCCATTCGAAATGGTACCTAGACAGTGGATGCTCCAGACATATGACAGGCGACAAAGCACTATTCACCGATCTTAAAGATATGACTGATGGGTCAGTCACATTTGGTGATGGTAGCAACTGCAAGATTATTGGCAAAGGTACGGTCCAACTCTATAACCTTCCCTTATTTAAAAATGTTTTATATGTTGAGGGTTTAAAACACAACCTGTTGAGCATATCTCAAATATGCGATAACAACCATAATGTTAAATTTTCTAATCAAGGTTGTGAAATAATAAATGAAAAGGGTTCTGTAATATTAACTGGTCGCAGAACTTCTGAAAACTGCTATATAGTAAGCGATAGTAGCTCATCTAAACAAACGTGTTACATGGTCCATACCGATGAGACAGAATTATGGCATAAACGCCTCGGACATGTACACTATCGAAATTTATACAGATTGAGCAAAGGTGAACTAATTAGAGGTCTACCTAAGATGCAAAAAGTAGACAAGATTTGTGGTGAATGCCAGTATGGTAAACAAACTAGGAGCTCTCACAAAAAGGTGAACTCCAATACCACCAAAAGACCACTCGAGCTTCTCCACATGGATCTTATAGGACCAACAAGAACGAAAGTCGAGGTGGCAAAAAATACATCTTAGTTATTGTAGATGATTATACAAGATTCACTTGGGTTTCATTCTTGAGAGACAAATCAGAAACCCTTGATGAAGTGAAAAAGATTATAAAACGGATTCAAACTGAAAAATGTTCTCAAGTCACAAGATCCGTAGTGATCATGGATCCGAATTCGAAAATAGCGGTTTTGAGAAATTCTGTAGCGATCAGGGAATATCGCATGAATTCTCTGCACCTAAAACTCCTCAACAAAATGGAATTGTCGAGAGGAAGAATAGAGTGCTTCAAGAAATGGGAAATGTTATGTTAAATAGCATGAAGCTCCCTAGGAATCTATGGGCTGAAGCAGTGAATACAGCCTGCTACATTATTAACCGTGTTTATATCTGTAAATCTAATAATAAAACGGCTTATGAAATGTGGTTTGAGAAAAGCCTTCTGTCAAATACTTTCGAGTTTTTGGCAGTAAGTGTTATATTTTGCGTGACCGTGAAAATTTGAGAAAATTCGACACTAAAAGTGATGAAGGGATCTTTTTAGGGTATTCTTTAAACAGTCGTGCATATCGTGTTCTGAACAACAGGACCGGTGTGATTCAAGAGTCAATAAATGTTGTGATTGACGATCTTTTGAATACACCTGTTCCTAGTTCAGATAATGATGAAGTGCTTATACTTGAAAAATAAGAAACTTCACCAAGTGAACCTAATTCTGAATTTAGGACTGTTAAAGATCATCCAACTTCTCAAATACTTGGAAACCCTCTCACTGGTGTGCGCACTCGTAGACAATTAGAGGACATATGTAATTACGTATGCTTTACATCCCAGATTGAACCGGTTAACGTAAAAGAAGCACTTTCGAATGAAAACTGGATTCTTGCGATGCAAGAAGAGCTTAATCAGTTTGTCAGAAATGATGTTTGGTATCTTGTTCCTAGACCTAAAGATAAACATATTATTGGAACAAAATGGATTTTCAAAAACAAATCTGATGAACTTGGAAATATCATTCGAAATAAAGCAAGACTAGTTGTACAGGGTTATACACAAATTGAAGGTATTGACTATAATGAGACATTTGCCCCTGTAGCTCGTCTTGAATCAATCAGACTTTTTATCTCCATTGCATGTTTTAGAAAGATTAAAATTTATCAAATGGATGTAAAGAGTGCCTTTCTGAATGGTGATTTACATGAAGAGTATATGTTGAACAACCAACAGGGTTTGAAGATCCTAAATTTACTGATCATGTGTATCGTCTTAAGAAGGCTCTCTATGGTCTGAAACAAGCTCCCAGAGCATGGTACGAAAAACTGACTAAGTTTTTACTAAGTCATAATTTTCAGATGGGATGTGTTGATAAGACACTCTTTGTTAAGAAGTATAACGATGATATTCTAATGGTTCAAATATATGTTGACGATATTATTTATGGATCAACCTGTACTAATATGACTGTTGAGTTTGCAGATTTGATGAAGTCTAAATTCGAAATGAGCATGGTTGGTGAATTAAACTATTTCCTAGGGTTGCAAGTAAAACAACAACCTGATGGAATTTTTATCTCTCAAACCAAATATGCTCAGGGCTTAATCAAGAAATTTGGATTTGAGAAAGGTAAAAATTTTGATACTCCTATGAGTACAACTTTGAGACTCTCAAAAGACTCTGCAGGTAATGATGTGGATCCTAAATTGTATCGTAGTTTGATTGGTAGTTTACTTTATCTGACTGCTAGTAGACCAGATATCGCCTTGAGTGTTGGTATTTGTGCTCGTTATCAATCAAATCCTAAAGAATCTCACTTAACTGCTGTTAAGCGGATTATGCGATATGTCGCAAGTTCTACTAAACTAGGTCTCTGGTATCCACATGAGACTAATGTTCAATTAGCCGGGTATGCAGATGCTGACTGGGCTGGAAACATTGATGATAGGAAATCAACCAGTGGTGGTTGTTTCTACATTGGAAATTGTCTTGTTTCTTGGTTTAGTAAGAAGCAAAGTTCTATATCGCTATCAACAGCTGAGGCTGAATACATTGCTGCTGGTAATGCATGTACTCAACTTGTTTGGATGAAACGAATGTTGAGCGTTTATGGAATTACTCAGGATTCTATGATTTTATTTTGCGATAATTCCAGTGCAATAAATATCTCTAAAAATCCAGTTCAGCATTCACGTACTAAGCATATTGATATTAGATTTCATTACATTCGTGAATTAGTGGAAGAAAAGGTAATATGTTTGGATTACATTCCAACCGAGACTCAACTTGCTGACATTTTCACTAAACCGCTCGACAAAAGCAAGTTTAATAAATTAAAGTTTGATCTCGGTATGTGCAATTTAAATTGAATTTGCATGATTTAGTGTATCATAATGTACATAAGTTTGATGATTTATTTGCTTAAATTTGAAAATTATTTGAAAAAAAATATTGCAAATTTTGAGTCGTACTCGACCAGTCGTGAGTGTACACGACCGGTCGTGCTACGACCGGTCGAACACGTACTCGACCGGTCGTGAAACTCGGGTTTTCACTTTAATTTGGGGATTTTGACTCTTCTTCCTCATTTCTTTTTTCCCACCAACGGCTCTAGCTACGACCGGTCGAACCCACCTTCCTAGTTCTTCAAGGTTAGTGGTTCCTTTACATTTTATTATAGATTCTTGATATTAGTGTCTCAAATCACTCTCTTGTTGAATCTATTGGGTCGTTCATTGCAAGATTGTGGTTTTATCTTGAAAAATCTGATCTATTAAAACCTCATCTTTTCTATCTTGCATCTTGTTGTTTCATTGAAATCCTCCATTAAAAATGGATGCTAGAGGTAAAAAGAAAACTACTAGCGGTCCATCTTCTTCTAGATCAACTTCTATTGTACAACGTCATCTTCGGTCTCCCGAAAATGATCCTCAAAATGTTCGGGATTTGCGTATGCGAAATATTATTGTTGAGCGTCCTGTGAATGTAAATCACATTGCTTCATATGGTATTCCTACTCTGTTGGAATCTGTGGGATGGGATAACTCTTGCATTGGGGTGGACCTGCATACCAGTCCATTGCCCAATCCATGTTTGCATGTATCTGTGATTTTTCTCTTGATAATTTAATTTTTAAAGTTGATACTCAAGAAGGATTGTTTGTAGTGGATCGACATTTGATTGCTGATATTATGGAAATACCTGTCAATGATGAGAGCATTCCAATTGGTATTTTACATGACAGTCTCTCTGAATCTGAACGTAGAATGCTTACTAGAGATTTATGTAATTTGGATGTTCATTGGACTCATAAAGGTCATGCACTTCCCTCAAGATTTTTGTTACCCAGACACAGAGTACTACATAGGATTTTCATCTCTAATCTTTATCCTCGTGCTGGCAATAAAACCGAACTCACTGCTTTTTTGGTTCGTGTTTTGCATTCTGTCATTTCTGGTGCAAAAATATGTTTACCTTCCTTAATTTGTCATTCCATTATTTTGTCTCGTCAACATCCTGGACATAGTGATATACCCTTTGGTTATTTGTTGACTATGCTGGCAAATCATATGCTCGTTGCTATGCCTACTAGAGAAAAACCCATCCATCATCTCCCCTTCAATAATTCCAATATTAACAAGATGACTTTAGAATTGGCTGATGGCCAAGTGGATGCTGGTGGCGGTGGTGCTGAAGCAAGAGATGCTGGTCAAGCTAGTGATCCTACTGAAGACGTGAATATGGATGATTTGTTTGAAGAACTTGAGTCAGACTCGGCTGATGATCCTGATTTTCAGCCCTCTGATTTTGATGAGAGATTGAATTCCCTTCAAGAGCAAGTGGCTCAAATTCGTGTTACCCAAGATACGCAATTCTCTTATCTACGCAAATATATGAGGCGTATTGCTAAGGGTTTACACAAAATTGATCCTTCTAATCCTGCTCCATCCTCTGGTTCTGACTGAATGTTTACTAAATCTGTAATATTTGTTTTTAACTTTACATACTCACTGACTTTTTGAATTATGCACTAAAGTTTTCTTGAATCTATATTTTAACTGCTATATTCATTTTTATTGCTGCCCTTGTTCCTTTGTCATTTTGTGACAAAAAGGGGGAGAAGTTTTGGGAGTTGTGCTCCTATTATCTATTACTCAGGGGGAGTTAAGCTTCTCAGGGGTACCTATTACTCTGGGGTAGTTGTGTGAGAATGAAATATTGCTAGTTATCTGTGCATGCTTCTCTATATGAACTTGTGGTGTGTATGCTTCTCTATTGTTCAACTTATTGTGAATATGTTGTGAGTACTTCATTTTAATTTGAAGTATTATAATTTGGATGTTTTGTCACAAATTTGACAAAGGGGGGAGATTGTAAGTGTTATGGTCTCATGCTCCTTTGGTTGTCAAATTTTGTGTGCCAAAAACATCTATCGGTGTTCTGTACTTGTATGATCATTTATTGGAATTCAAGACACCTCAATAAGCTACATGTTGAAGCCTCAAAAAGCTACAAGTTGAAGCCTCAAAAAGCTACATGTTGAAGCCCCAAAAAGCTACATGTTGAAGCCCCAAGAAACTACATGTTGAAGCCTCAAGAAGCTACAAGTTGAAGTTCAAATCTAAAGAAACAACGTATGAAGTAGTTCTATGTTGAAGAAGATCTCAAGCTTGATATGGTTCAAGATCTCAAGCATGATATGGTTCAAGATCTCAAGCATGATATGATTCATAGTATCTACATTCGTTGAATGGTTGAAGTTCAATGTCCATACGACATGGTTCAGGTTTGAATGACCTTAGGTTGACCCTTTAAGTAGGTCACTTTGGATACATTATTCAAATATTTAAAATTCACATGGTTGGTCTATTCTACGACCAGTCCTAGCTCTTGTTCGACCAGTCCTAGCATTGGTTCGACTAGTCCAAGAAATTCCACGACCAGTCCTAAGTAGTTGAAGATTTTTCAGAATTTTTGGTACGCCCACGACCAGTCCTGGAGGTCCTTCGACCGGTCGTAGGTGTGGCTTCGACTCGTCCACGACCAGTCGTGGAGCTACGACTTAAAGTCCAGCAACGAAATCACTGGTCCTACGACCAGTCGTAGGGATCTACGACCAGTCATAGGTGACCCACGACCAGTCGTAGGGTACTCACGACCAGTCGTAGAACGGCTTTCAAATATCGCGCTTATTTTTTCAAAAGTCTGTTAGAGCTACGACTAGTCGTAGGTTTCTAAGACCAGTCGTAGGAGCGATTTCTGCTTCTATAAATTGAACACGAAATTCAGAGTTTTCATAACTTCAACGCTATTCAATTCAAGAAATTTTCAAGTGATCACTCTGAGATAAGTTTGTGTTTATTTTAAGCTAGATTGTGCTTATTTAATATTCCTTTTACTAGCTTATTTAATTTGATTTTGTTTCTATATTCCAATCTTATTTGAAAAGAGGAATTATCTTATTCCTTCTTCTTGGAATCAAAATCAAATTTAGCTACGCCCAACGAGTTAAATCTAAAATCAATTAGAACTTAGAACCTTATGAATGTGAGTATTGGAAATTGAACTTTGACATTCAAATCATCTACTCCGATTGGTTCTACCGGGCTGCTACGAAAAGGAGAAATCCAGGTATTTTACAATTCTGTAAAATTCATTTACTTTTGGTTTTGTTTGAGGTTGAGCCAGAAAAATCTCATTGTATTGGTTGTCTGAGGAAAACCAGAAAACTCAGAAAAGAGGGGTTTTTGAATTGTGTAAGCCCAA
This sequence comes from Magnolia officinalis, assembly GCA_021015155.1. NCBI lineage: Eukaryota > Viridiplantae > Streptophyta > Magnoliopsida > Magnoliales > Magnoliaceae > Magnolia > Magnolia officinalis. The sequence continues at coordinate 40,044,784 of JAJHSJ010000011.1, forward strand.
GTGAAAAAGACACAATTGTAAAGGTTTTTGGTGAACCTGTGAAAACCTATTTGTTAGTGAACGCTAATATCCCCTGTGTGAGGATATTAGGAGTGGAGTAGCTTTTTGTGTGGCTGTTGGAAAACAGTTGGTGTACACACAAGCGAACCACTATAACTCTTTGACTTGTGATTTGAATGCTTGCTTAATTTTCATATCTTTTATCATTCGATTGTGTGGAATGTACAAGTGGATGTGAATGTTGTAATTATTTACATTTCAAGCAAGTGTGGGGATTGTTGTAATAATTTAGATCTTACTTCTGTATTTAAATTTTTCATACCATGCTCTGGGAGCTTGTTTCAGACCATAGAGAGCCTTTTTAAGGCGGTATACATGATTAGTAAGCTTAGGGTCTTCAAACGCAGTCAGTTGTTCAACATATACCTCTTCAAGTAAGTCACCATTCAAAAAGGCACTCTTCACATCCATTTGAAAAATTATAAACTTTCTAAAACATGCAATAGATATGAAAAGTCTGATTGATTCAAGGCGAGCAACTGGGGCAAAAGTTTCATCATAATCAATCCCTTCAATTTGCGTGTACCCTTGCACAACCAGTCTTGCCTTGTTTCAATTGATATTTTCCAATTCATCAGACTTATTTTTGAAAACCCATTTTGTTTCAATAATGTGTTTATCTTTAGGTCTAGGAACTAGATACCAGACATCATTTCTGACAAACTGATTAAGTTCTTCCTGCATCGCTACTATCCAGTTTTCATCAGAAAGTGCTTCTTTTACGTTTACCGGTTCAACCTGAGATGTAAAGCATACGTAATTACATATATCTTCTAGTTGTCTACGAGTATGCACACCAGTGAGAGGGTTTCCAAGAATTTGATCAGTTGGATGATCTTTAACAGTCCTTAATTCAGAGTTAGTTTCACTTGATGAAGTATCTGGTTTTTCAAATATAAGAGCTTCATCATTATCTGAACTAGGGGCAGGTGTATTCAAGTGATCGTCAATTACTACATTTATTGACTCTTGAATCACACTGGTCCTGTTGTTCAGAACACGATATGCATGACTGTTTAAAGAGTATCCTAAAAAGATCCCTTCATCACTTTTAGTGTCGAACTTTCCCAGATTTTCATGGTCACGTAAAATATAACACTTGCTGCCAAAAACTCGAAAGTATTTGACAGTAGGATTTTTCTCAAACCACATTTCATAAGCCGTTTTATTATTAGATTTACAAATATAAACACGGTTGATAATGTAGCAGGCGGTATTCACTGCTTCAGCCCATAAATTTCTAGGGAGCTTCATGCTATTCAACATAACATTTCCCATTTCTTGGAGCACTCTATTTTTCCTTTCTACAATACCATTTTGTTGTGGAGTTTTGGGCGAGGATATTCCCTGATCGCTACAGAGTTTCTCAAAACTGCGATTTTTAAACTCGGATCCATGATCACTTCGGATCTTACTGACTTGAGAACATTTTCCAGTTTGGATTCATTTGATAGTCTTTTTCACTTCATCAAGAGTTTCTGATTTGTCTCTTAAAAATGAAACCCAAGTGTATCTTGTATAATCATCTACGATGACCAGGATGTATTTTTTGCCACCTCGACTTTCCGTTCTGGTTGATCCTATAAAATCCATGTGGAGAAGCTCGAGTGGTCTAGATGTGGTATTGGAGTTCACCTTTTTGTGAGAGCTCCTAGTTTGTTTACTATACTGGCATTCACCACATATTTTGTCTACTTTTTGCACTTTAGGTAGACCTCTAATAGTTCTCCTTTGCTCAATCTGTATAAATTTCGGTAGTGTACATGTCCAAGGCGTTTATGCCATAATTCTGTCTCATCGGTATGGACCATGTAACACGTTTGATTAGATGAGCTACCGTTGCTTACTATATGACAGTGTTCAGAAGTTCTGCGACCAGTTAATATTACTGAACCCTTTTTATCTATAATCTCACAACCTTGATTAGAAAATTTAACACTATGGCTGTTGTCGCATATTTGAGATATGCTTAACAGGTTGTGTTTTAGTCCCTCAACATATAAAACATTCTTAAAAAGGAAAGATTATAAAGTTGAACCGTACCTTAGCCAATAATCTTGCAGTTGATACCATCACCAAATGTGACTGACCCATCAGTCATATCTTTTAGATCGGTGAATAAAGCCTTGTCACCTGTCATGTGCCTGGATCATCCACTGTCTAGGTACCATTTTGAATGGCTTGTTGCTTTGAAAGCAGTGTGGGCAACCAAGCAGGCAACTTTAAGAACCCATTTCATAACTGTTTTGGGTTTAGGAACATAGTTGATCTTCTTTTGTCTGATGTTGTAAGAATGACCTACTGAGTTAGATTTTAAGAGCTCCTTAAGTAAATCAACTATTTTTTAGCAAGAGGATTTCTGATCTGATTTTTAAAATAGCTATTTTTAGGTTTTTGAAAAGTTTTTGTATTTTTAGAAAAATTTTGACAAGTACCTTTTCCTTTTGAGTTAGAAGCTTCTCCTTTCACAAAGTTGGGAGGAGTATTCTTCTGTTTAGGAGATGTATTTTTATCATAGCCCAACCCGGATCGATCGCCACATTTTATTGATCGGGATAATAATTTTTCTAACTTTGGATCACCTTATGCATATCTCTATGTATCCTTCAAACTCAGAAGAGAAGATACTTCATTTTTAAGTTTCTCATTTTCAGATTTCAAATCATCAATCAGGGAGGTTTTGAATTCCAAATCACATTTCAATTTTTTGAAACAATCTGAAATTTGTGATTTTTCTAAAACAAGAGTTTCAAAACATTCTTTGAGTTTAAAAAACTTTTCTTTTTGAAGTTTAAGTTTGACAGCAATTTTACAACTTTCCTTATATAAGGCATTATAAGCATCTTGAAGATCTTCTTCATTTTCATGATCACTATTCAAATTTTCTTCACTTGTTGAGTCATCGTGATCTGAAAAAGTAAACTTGGCTAGAGTCATGAGGGCCTTAACTTCATTGCCCGACTCGATTTCAGAATTTTTTGATTCATAAGAGGCTTCAGAGTCAGACGATTCATCCCAAGTAGCCAACATACCCTTCCTTTTGGGTCTGTCCTTTTTAGGACATTTGTTTGCTAGATGCCCATACTCTTGTCAGTTGTAACACTGACTGTCTTTCAAAGACTTCCAAGTTTTGGACTTAGGTTTAGATCGTTTCTTTTCATTTGTCTTTTGAAAATCGACCATTTTCTTACTTTTGAAAATCTTATAGAACTTTTTCGCTAAAAGAGCCATATCATCTTCAAAATTTTCTGAATCTGAGTTTTCTTCAGACATATTTTTAGAAGATTTCAAAGCTATAGATTTACCTTTAAGAGCTTTAAAGTTTAACTCATAGGTTTGTAAAGAACCAACTAGTTCTTCTACCTTCATATTATCCGTATCACGAAGTCCTGGATCGCGGTTACCTTGGAGTTGAACCGTTCAGGAAGTGAGCGTAGTATCTTCGCACACACTTTACTTTCTGGAATTTTATCACCAAGACCCCACATTGAGTTTACAATGTCATTTAATCTTGTGTAAAAGCACATAAACATTTCATTTTCCTCCATATGAATTTTCTCAAATTTGGTTGTGAGGAGTTGGACTTTAGATTTTTTTACAATTGATGTACCCTCGTGTGTCATTTCTAATATATCCCAAGCTTGCTTTACAGTATCACAGGATATGATTCTTTTGAACTCATCTGGTGATAGTGCGCAAGTGATTGCATTTAGTGCTTTTGCAATGGCACTACTCTCACTTTTCTGAAGAGTGGACCAAGATGTATAAGGTGTATTCTCATTGATTTTGATCCATTGATACCGGTTACTTCAATGGTAGGAGGGAGGGCTCCATTCAGTCACTGTGGCTTGCCACACCACTCTCATCTATTGATTTGAGGAAGATCCTCATTCGGGCTTTCCAATATGCATAGTTGGAGCCATCAAAGGGTGGAGGCCTAGTGACTGATAGGCTATTAAAATTTGACATCTTATTTATATAGTTAGATTGTTAGCTCAGGAAATAAATTAAATAAAAAGCAATAAGAACGAGCTATTAGGCTCTGATACCACTTGAAATGACCAAGCTATATGTCCTAGAAGGGGGGGGGGTGAATAGGACTATGCCAAATTAAATAAAATCAGCGGAATAAAGATAAATAGATAGCCTTACAATTATAAATCAATTCACAATGCTGAATCAATTCAACCTCAATAAATAAGAATTGAGAGGTTGATACAAATTCAGTTTAAGGACAACCTTATACCATAATAAACAATGCTTATGGTAGGACAACTTTATTTCTAGAACGTCTTTTGAATCAATAACTCAATCTGAATAAAAATAACCAATAGCAAGGAATTGAAATAAAGTGAAGAAATAAAGATCTAACTTATTACAAAACTCTCCACACTTGCTTGAAATGTACATTGTTACAACATTCACATCCACACGTACATTCCACAAAATTGAATGATAAATGATATAAAATTTAAGCAAGCATTCAATCCACAAGACAAAGAGTTATAGTGATTCGCCTATGTGTACACCAACTATCTTTCAACAGCCACACAAAATGCTACTCCATTCCTAATATCCTCACACAGGGGATATTAGCATTTACTATCAAATAGGTTTTCACATGTTCACCCAAAACCTTTACAATTGTGTCTTTTTAACTTGGGCTTACACAATTCAAAAACCCACACTTCTGAGTTTTCTGGCTCTCCTCAGACAACCACACAAATTGAAATTTTTTTGGCGAATCTCAAACAAAAACCAAAATAGAATGGAATTTACAAAATTGTAAAATACCTGGATTTCTCCTTTTCGAAGGAGCCCGGTAGAACCAATCGGAGTAGTTGTTCGAATATACAAGTTCAATGTCCACTACTCACTTTAATATGGTTCTAAGTTCTAATTGATTTTAGATTTAAACCAGTTGGGCATAGCTATATTTGATTTTGATTCCAAGAAGAAGGAATAAGGCAGTTCCGCTTTTCAAATGAGATTGGAATACAGGAACAAAATCAAATTAAATAAGCTAGCAAAAAGAGAAAGCAATTATGCACAAAATAGCTTAAAAACAAACACAAACTTATCTCAGAGTGGAGCCTTGAATTCACTTAATTTTCAATATCAAAACTCTAAAATTCGTGTGCTATTTATAGCTGAAGAAATTTGTCTTCGACTGGTCCTACGGTCACCACAACTGGTCATGGAATAAACTGATTTTCGAATTTTTGAGCGCGATCGTATCAGACCGTTGTACGACCGGTCGTAGGCAGTCCACGACTGGTCGAAAGCAGTCCACGACTGGTTGTGACCCCTCTACGACTGGTCATGCGATACTTGATTTAGTCACTGGAGTTTGAGTCATAGCTTTACGACTGGTCGAAGGTCACGTCGAGACCATCCCATGATCGGTTGAGCAGACTCCAGGACTGGTCGTAGCCGAACTGGAAAATCTGATAAATTGCAACAATTCTAGGACTAGTCTTAGAACTTTTAGACTGGTTGAAACACTGCTAGAATTGGTCGAACAAGATCCAGGACTGGTCTTAGAATAGACCAAAATCATGTAATAATATTCAATTGAATTATGTAGCCAAAGTGACCTACCCTAAGGTCAATCTAAGCTTTATCATACATGGGACATGAAGTATGGACATTGAACACTTCATCTGCTTAGACTTTGATCATTACGAAGCTTGAGTCTTGAGCTTGAGTTCTTCTTTATGTAGCTTGAGTACTTCACAATTAATGTCACTTTAAGTTGCACTTGAGTCCCGTACTTATATTTGAATCTTGAACTTCAACTTGCACATGAACTTGAGTCTTGACCCTGAGCTCTTCTTTAATATCTTCTACATTGTAGCTTGAACTATCATGAAACTTGAAGAATTCTTTGAACTAGACTTCAAGTGTTGACAAGGTGTCTCGAGCAGATTTATCAAGATATAAACACAAGACATAAGAAGAAGTTTTGACACACAAAATTTGACAATCAAAGAGGAATCAAATCATAGCACTTACAATCTCCCCCTTTGTCAAATTCGTGACAAAACACCTCTCATACTTCAATAAGATAAGCATCACTTTGTATAATAACGAATCATGCACCAATTGTCATAAAATAAGCATCATCCCCTTGAGACAACTCAACTCCCCCTGGGTTAGTACACCTCAACTCCCATCATAATCCATAGAATTCACAAACTCTCCCCCTTTTTGTCAAAATATGATAAAGGAAGAAACAAAGATAGGATATGAAAGACAGAAATAGAGAAAGCAACTCAGAAAGATGGAATGATAAAAAGTGCAGAGTTAAGAAGAATACAAAAGATGTAATCAAGGTGAGTCAAAGTACATATCAAAAGAGTTAACAAGTGAAGTTTAAAACAAGCATCCACACAACCAAAGAAAGTAAATTAGTAAAATTATTACAGACCAAGGATTTAACATTCTCAATCTGAACCAGAAGATGGAGCAGGTATGTTAGGATCACTAGAATTTAAAACATTATAATTAATGAATGGAAAATTATGAGAGGCAGTTTACCTAATGTAACATGAATGAATGAGCTTGATGCAGCGGAAATTTTAGCCTGCTCGATTCGGGCTTGGTGGGTTAACTCAGCGAGTCAACTCAGCCGACTCTCTTCTTCTTCTCTTCTTCCTTTTGTTTCTCCTTCTCTTCTCTCCTTCTTTCTCTTTCTTTCCTACTCCTTCCATGACCAGAAAAGACTTTAGATAGACAGAGCTTTGACTCAATTTTGAATTCGGACTGAGTCGACTCGGCAAAACGACTCTCTCACTTTCTCTCTCGCGCGAGTGTAATCTGTTACTTATCTGAACTACTAAATTTATAAGTAACTCTACTCCTCAAAGTTTCCAGAAGGTCCTTTCATAACGAATCATCGTCGAGTCGACAAGAGACAAGTTTTCATGTGATTACTATGCTGTGAAGATCTTATTTCAAATTCTATTCTTGTGAATAGATCTCTATGGGATTCTGGTGATAACATGTTGGTTAGGTGGTCCAATGAATGAACTTGTTAGATCCTATTTCAGTGGTTACACACGCAGCAACGGTTCTCATTTCTTGGCGAAGAAGAAGACCCCCATTAATGGTTGATATTAATCAGGTGGGTTTTCTTGCATTCTACTTCTTCTGAACAGTTCGGATCCATCTCAAGAAACTTCTGGATATGAGAAATCGGAGCTTCGACGTGATTTGTCTAGTGGGTTCGAAGCTGCACGTAGAGTTGTACATGAACCGAGTTAGCTCGGTTAACTCGCTATAATCGACTCGAAAAAGCTCGAATTGACTCGGTTCGAAACTGAGTTCGAGTAGAGTTGAGCTGATTTTTGGAGCTCGAAAAAATTTCGAAACGAGTTCGAGCTTATCCGAGCTCGAATCAACTCAGATCGAACCTCAACTTGAATCAAACTCAGATTGAATCAGTTTTGTGACTCGATTATTTTGATATTGACGTTACTTACCAAGTATTTGATGAAATGACTCAACGAAGTGTTGTTTCGGGTGCATACATTCTCCACAAGATCGACTGGTCGTGAGGAAGGTATGATACGAAACAAATTACTACAAAGAAAAAAAAACTTTACATGATAAAACTACCCTTATATTTTGATTTTGATGTTGCCCATAGAGTGTTAGATGAAATACCTGTAAACTGCTGCTACTGTTTTGCAGAAATTGAAAGCGCACTCCATGTGTTTGAGAAAATGTCGCACAGGCTCGAATTGGGCTCAAACTGGCCCGAGCTGCTGACCAAACCAAGTCAAGATGGCCAGTCAGGCTCGAGGACCGAGCCAAGCTGGGGTCAGTTATTGGCCGAGCCGAGTCGAGCTGTGCCAAGCTCGACTCGATTCGAGCCTGCAAGGATTCGACCCGTATCTCATGCTATTGTCATAACTCGAGAAAATATGTACAATGTACGTAGGGCTGTACACGAGTCAAGCTAGCTCGAAAAGCTCGCTTGACTCGGCTCAACTCATTGACTCGGTTTGAAAGGCCAACTCAAGGCGAGTCAAGCTTGTTTACTAAAGATAGAGTTGAGTTCAAGCCAAGTTCGACCATGGTGTTTTTCAACTCGACTCGACTTGAACTCGACTTGGCTCAAGTAATATATTTTAATAATATTATATATATATATATATATATATATATATATAATATTAATATTAAATATATATAATATATATTGAAGTTAAAAAAAGAAGTTAAAACTTAAAAGTTTTACTAAAAAACCCTACCCGACCCTACCCGTCCCCATTCCCTCTTTTTCTTTCCCTTATCCTACCGAGGTAAACTCGACTCAAACCACTAACTCGACTCGAAAGCTTTGGCAAACAAACCAAGCTTTAATGTTGAGCTCGAGGGCGAACTTGAGTATAGCATGGATGAGTCAAACCGAGCTTGGCCCACCTCAACTCGACTCGACTCGGCTCGATGTACAACCCTAAATGTACGTATGAATTCGGTTCTTTCGACCGGTTGCTATTTCTAGAGATTGATAAAGATCTACAGTTTGGATTTGAGCTAGTGGTGGTCTCCGTAAATAGAAAGTGTCGACTCACTATCATTAGTTATTGCGAGGAAGATGGAAACTGGTTGCTAATTTCGGTGCAGAGAACGAATGGATGGCTGAGATCTACTAAACGGATGGTCTAGACTCATTTAAAATCTCTCACATAGATTCGTGGCTGTGCTAGTTTCCAGGTGAAGAGATCGGAAGATTACTTGGAGATTTCCATTTTCAAAATAGTTTCATGCGCGGGAAGCTAGGCACGGACCTGGGTTTCCTGTGGGGTAATGGATTGGCTACTCCCCCTGCCACCAGCCAATGGCTGGTGGTCGGTTCTCTCTGGGCCCCACCATGATTTATGTATTTCATCCATGCCGTACATATATTTTAATAGATCATTTCATGTTATGAGAACAAAAATGAGGTATATCACAATCTCAAGTGGACCACATTACAAGAAACAGTGTTAAATGAACATGGACCATTAAAAACTTTTTGGGGGCCATAAAAATTTTGGATCAAGCTGGTCTTTGTTTTTTCACTTCATCTAGGTCTTTATGAACTAATAAACAGATTGGATGCCAAATAAATAGTACAGTGGGCCTTAGGAGAATTTAAATGGTGGATATCCAATCACTATTGACTTCTTTTGGTGTGGTCCACCTGAGATTTATACCCCTATAATATTTGGGATAAAGCCCTAAAATGATCTGTAAAAATGGATGAACGGAATGGATGAAACACATACATCATGGTAGGGTGCACAGAGCACTGACCATCAGCCACGAGGCTGGTGGTAGGGTGAGTAGCCAACTGGTTTCCGCCTGCGGTGGTATAAGGTGGGGTCCACCCACTACACCAAAATCCTTAAACTGGAACGGTTAGGATTTTGGTTCGGAAACGGCTTAGAGCCGTTATTAATTTGAAACGGTAATCAACCGTACTCAAATTCCTTGTTGTTTTAATGGGTTATTTTCACTATTTTATTAGTGTGTCCCAATTAAGTGTTGGATCTTATTATTTGTTAATATTTTGTTATATAATTTTATTTTAAAATAGATGGACGGAATGGATTCTATTAGAACCCTCTAAGTGGACCCCACATGGCCCGAGAGTCACATTACTGTAAATCTGCCACAGATTACCGGTTCATTTTTAACCTTTTTTTACGCCAAAAGCTCCCAAACCCTATTTCGCATCCATTTCTGTCTCCCTCTCTCGATCTCCCTCTCCCTCTCCCTCTCTCAATCTCCCTCTCTTTCGATCTCCCTCTCCCGATCTCAACCCTCTCTCTCAATCTCCCTCTCACTCTCCCTCCCTCTCCTCTCGATCTCTCCTCTCTCTCCCTCATCTCTCAACCCTCTCACTCATCGATCTCCCTATCCCGATCTCAACCCTCTCTCTAGATCTCCCTCTTACTCTCCCTCCCTCTCTCGATCTCCCTCTCCTTGCAACATCCACCATCCCATGACAGTCCCCACACATGGGGTATCTGATATTGTAGAAGCAGCAGCTCCATATGGGGTGTGTGATCTGACGTCCATGGTTGAATGGGGAAGATTGAAGGGAGGGAGTGAGTACAGTAGCAACAACAGCGTGCAGACAGGTACATCAGCGTTTTTTTTTTTTTCAAAATATGCTATGGAGTGCTTAGAATTGCTTAAAAGACAAATCTCTCTCTCTCTCTCTCTCTCTCTCTCTCTCTCTCTCTCTCTCTCTCTCTCTCTCTCTCTCTCTCTCTCTATCTATCTCTCTCTCTCTCTCATTCTCATCAGTCTTCAAGACCTCCACTTTCAGTACGTTTCGAAATCTCTTCCACATTTTCTCAATCAAAATTCTTTGTAGTTTGTTAATCAATGAAATAAACAAATCCTGTACTCGCATGTTTGGATTGTTTATGCAGTGGAATTTCTATTAATTTTCTTGTTTCGGATCTTCTCACTGTCTTTTGGTCTTAAATTTCGTATTTGACTTTAAAATTATAGTATCCAGATCTCAATTGGGCTGCGCCATCTAAAATCATGGGAAATCATGCTTAAAACATCTGAAAGCACTTGGTGGGGCCCACCTGAGTTTTGAAATGGCCTAAAATTTGGTGTGACCCCTCATCCATGTGGGACACATTCAATGGATGGGCTAGATGTCTAAAACATCTCACTGGCCCCTATATACAATCAGGAAGCTTTTTCAATGGGTGGGCATACACTCTCAACTATTGTCTGTGGTGTGGCCCACCTAAGTCATGGATTGGCCTAATTTTTAGGCCCATGGCTCACCGAGGAATGATGCATCTGATTAATGGGATGGATGTCCATCACACATCACGGTGATAGTACCATTTCCCTATATACATACATATACATTTATGGGTAGGGATGCATGTGTACACACATATACATACATACACATGCATACGTATGTATGTGTACACACGCGCGTGTATGTATGATTTGGTGACAGTTGTATGATCAAGCCTTCGATCATCTTCTTCATGATGTAATCGCGAAATTGGCTTGTACTGACCGGAAAATTCAGTGTTGACCCTGACCTTGTAGGTAGAAATTGGAATCTAAAGGTGTGTTTAGACGCACCGTTGAATGGGCTTTTATGATTAGTTTTGTACAAAGGAAATATTTGAATTGTAGTTACATTCCTTACTTTCTGTAACGATAAAGTGGCCTTGAAAGTCCAATATGAAAGGAGCATAATTGTGATGTTAGGAGCCTAATCTTGATATGAAATTGGGCCATTTTGGTAGAAAAGAAGTTCTTCTAATTTTTACTAATCTTAATTATGTATTGGCTAAATGAAGTATAGTTTTTTTTTTCAAAATTTTAAACTATGATCGAAATATCATAGTCATTTTTGAAGTCACTGGCCTCATTTTCACTGAATGCTACTGAGCTTATCCAATGGAATTTACCTTGACTTCTCTTAGGCAGAATTGCCCCATAGGAGAAATATGACTCCAGCTTTCTTCTATGAAATTGTTCTGATAACAGAATCCATAAACAGCTCCCACCCCTTCTTTGCATGGGAATTAGCTTGATGATTTCTCACTGAAAAAAAAAAAAGGAAAATGTTGTAGAGAAAATATGATTTTTTTTTTTTTGGAAAAGAGAAAAGGTATCAACAAGCTAAAACTATTACGCCCCAAACCCGAAAATCGGATTCACAGGAATCCCGATCGCCGAATCTGGTGCCGACAGCCTCCGTAATACCCCATTCTCGGCTCCCAACACCCATATGCCAAGTTCCGATCCTAGGATCCTACAAGGAGGATTTTCCAACGTACATTTATCTCGTAAGAAGCATAACCACAAGTTTACCCAAATCACAAAAGCAACATTATCATCACATATCCACTAATATAAACATTTGAATACAGTGCTGAAAAGGAAAATACATATGTCAAAATCAAAGCTCCAGAAGTCAATTGCATGCTCCAAGCTCCACGTTGCTACAACCTAACATCACCTGCACGCATCTATGGTGCATAAGCTTATAGAAAGCTTAGAGGGTGGTGTAAGTGTGTGCACAAGGTAAGTGTCAGGTATTCAATACAATGCCATAATCATACAATGTCAGAAATACTGTTAAAATCATGAATCATACGATATCAGAATAAGAGGAAACATACTGGTAAGTCCATGGGTCATACAATATCAGAGTACGCAGTATAGATCAGCTATGCAAATGAGGAGTCATAAATAGCTAAATATCAGATGCCGAGGATGTAATGCAATATGCTGTGCGAATGGAATGACCATGCTGGAGTGTGAAGTTGGAATGATAGTACGTGGTATCGCGGGCTATGGGGCTTATCACAAAGGACTTCTATCCAAACCAGTCCCATACCTAAATTTGGATAGCCAGACTTAATGTAGTAGACTCCTGACCTTAGGTTAGTCGCGCGCCCAACCGAAATCCTTGCCATTACGAAGGTACACAACAATTAGTTGTGCACCACCAACTCGAGTGGATAGTGAAGAATGAATGAATGAGTATGCAACTCCTAGTCAATAAGTCCACATATCAGTATGGTTCCTCTCTGAGTTCATCACCGGCGTCTAGTATACTCTATATGCAAATCGTCGTCCACTTACGCGAGACCATGCAAGTAGAAGAGACCTCACCATCCACCTGGCCAGTAGTCAACCAATATCTACCCGGCACGTCGATAGCGGACCCATTCACGAGCTGGTCAAACTCAGCCTAGCTATGCCCCCTACCCTCGGGCGGGTAAGGTCACACCCCCTCCTAACCGACCACGACACAGTAGGAGACGTGGCCTCCTGGTATTTGGCACTCGAGCGCTCATATATCCACTCGGTCTCGATGTTGGGGCACCTCATGGCCACGAAGGTTTAGGGATTTTCACCCAGGGACATCTATGACGCCCGTATGCTAGAACAATATTTTTGGTGTCCCATCTAGCCATCCACGATATGCCTGTGGAGGCTATGGCCCTGATATCGCTAAGGCGTACAGTAGTCATAACACACAATGCAAGATGCATGAGTCATACAATCTAGTCATGCATCAATCTTGCGCATACCGTGCGCTCATGTAAGATAACCTCCACCTATCAGGGAGTCTCATAACAACCTGCCCAATGACATATGCAATGGTCAACCACATCTCATAACAAACATGCAGATGATATAAATGGGCATATATCATGATGTTATGTTGTCACATACTCATAAATCAGTATCAATAACCGGCATCGACAATCGACCTCGACAATGTGGACATTTAACTAACATTGCCCCCAAGGAATGGCCCACATAAAGCCTAACATATAGTGGACCCATGGCCTCACACAAGGACCTAATATACAACACCATGGGCCTCGCTCAAGAGCTTAATACACATCACGACGGGCCTCTAACATGGGTCTTATATACATCATAATGGACTCCATCGCCTGGCCCTCAAATGCATCACAATGGGCCTCATCACATAGACCTCATATTCATCACATTAGGCCTTAAACACAGGCTGCAT
>JAJHSJ010000011.1:40058483-40152846 GCA_021015155.1 Magnolia officinalis
GCATTGAGAATCGTGTGTCTGCATGTACAAGGAAACCTTCTTTGTAGCAGTCGGGTTTTAGTCAGCCCCTCGCGCTGAAGCTGATGGACGATTTGGATCGCCCCAACGGGTGATCATAGTGGGCCTTGGATCAGAACTCCGAATGCTCGTTCGTCCACTGTCAAAGACCAAAGAGAGAGAGAGAGAGAGAGAGAGAGAGAGAGAGAGGTCTCTCTTTTTATGGAAAATTTGGTCAAGGGAGCTTTAACCGCTCCCACTGGTACGGTGCACATCCTGCACGTCGGCTGAGGTGCACACACACCTTAGTGTGGGGTGCATCATGATGTTTGTGACCAATCCACACCGTCCATTCACCTTGGAAGCCTCACCTAGGTGTCCCGGCCCAGTTTTGGGCAGATGTGAGGTTCTGGTGGGCCATATCACACCAAATTTGTGCTTGATTAGTGGTTTGTGCAGCCCATGCTGACGTTAAGTGAAATCTGGCCCGTCCATTAGTTTCAACATTAGTATAAAGATAATATATCATGAATGCTAATTACATTAATATATAATATAGTATATATTATAAATATATACACAGCTTAAACTACATTGTATTTATTTCATATTTTATATTAATAATTATTTATCAATTTATAAGGCATTTAATTTGTAATATTATGTATATATGTATATATTTTTTTCTTTTATGTATATATAAATATTAATAATAATATTCAAAGTGTACTATAATTACTTGATACAATATTATTATATATTTATTATATTAAATATTAGTAAATAAAAATACATTTACCTATTTTGTTTAGTACAATACATTAATAGTTATAGATAAGTATTTATTTACAATCATTAATATTTATAATGTACTTTCATGATTATATATGCATATATTAGTATAGCAAAATTAATATTAAGAGATATATATTTTATATATAGTATAATACATTAGTATATAGTTAAAATTATAAAATGTAAATGTTAATTAATATACATCGATTATATAATAATGTGTTGGTATACAATTTGTTTCATATATAGTTTAAATAATATACATAATTTAAATAATTTAAGTAACATACGTATTTTTTTCAAATAATTTTAAAATTATTTTTGTATTATAATATATAAACAATTATATCCCATTTAAAATGAATTATTTGGTCTTCCTGGTAACACCCGAGTACTGAAAAGTATAGGGTGTTACAATCTACCCCCATTAAAGAGAATTTCACCCCCAAAATTCAATATTTCTACCTTAAATGGGAGCAACAATGTCTCTATACATTTACTAGTTTTCTACTAGTATTCATATGCGTAAGCATTCACGATCAATTGTTAGGATTGGGGTTGTTACAATGTACTCCCCTTAAAGAGAAATCTCACCCACGAGATTCAATTATGGTCATCCCTATTTCCTTTAGTATCTATTACGATTAAGGGTTTGCTCAAATGTCATAAGGAAGAGTTTTATTATGATTATCCTATTTATATTTATAAGATTGAAATTCACGATGAGAATTCTATGTCATCTTAAAGGAAGAGTAGTTTATGTTTTTAGTGTTCGAGTAAATACGAACGGACAGTTATAATTGGTCTGAGTCTGATACGCCAAACTTCTGCCTGGCCGGGCAGTGAGTTTACTAGTATCTTTCTTAATCCCCGTGAGTATCGATCTTCTGCTTGATCAGGGCATTGAGATCATCGTAATCATCAAGATTTAGAATTCACGTCAAACCGTATATACTTCGTTTAGATATGGTTCCGTCGGTTTGTGTTCCTGATCATTTTAATCATTTGGGATATGTTATTTAATTTTCTACTTCTCTAAAGAATAAACCTAAATGACTCATTATGCTTCAACATTGCAATTTAGTTATTGGGGGTGTTATCCTAAAATCTATAATTAAATCATTTCTAATTGTTTTCATCACATTACCACACATTCCTAAAATTTCATAATCCATACGAACTACCTTATAACTATTAAGGAAGGTTTATAAAGGTCGTACCTTGGTGGCTGAAGCTGTTGTACTGAAGGGAAGATCCTCTCGTCTCGTCGTTTCTTAAAACACTGCTTTAAGAAGTGACTTGGCCTTCCACAATAGCTGCAAGCTTACCCTGACCCGAAGAATGAGTTGGGTGAGGCACTAATTCCATCCTCTTCTCAGCCATAGGAGATGCAATTGGCGCCGTCTTGGCTTTACTTGTCGAACCTCGAATAAGAGCACGTGTTTTGACCCTACGCTCGAAGTCCTTTTCCATTAGCATGGCTTTGTCCACGAGATCAGCGAAGTCAATAAAGTCGAAGGTGCACAACCTCAACTGGATTTCAGGTCGAAGACCTTCCTTGAACTTTTCCAATTTATATTCCTCTTCCTCAACAGCCTTCGGTACATATCGTGACAATTCATCGAAGCGCGCTTCATATTGTGACACTGTCGTATTCCCTTGTTCCAATTTGAGAAACTCAAATATTTTCTTGTGAAGATAGCACGGAGGAAAATATTTTTCATTAAACCTTTTCTTAAACTCATTCTAGGTTCACTCATAATCAGATGGGACTCTTCTTAGCACGCCTTCCCACCATATATAGGCCTCACCTTCCAAGACATAAGTGGCAAGAATAACCTTTTAGGCATCCAAACAACCCAGCGATCTCATCATCTTTACCATTCTATTCAGCCAGTGTTCTGCTAGAACTGGATCTGGTGCTCCTGAGAAGGACGGTGGCCTCAGCCTCTGAAACCTTTCAAACATATCTGCCCCACTAACTTCTTCAGTCTTTAAGGCCGATGCACCCATATTATGTTGGAGAGCTTCCAACAGTGTGGCGATCGAAGCCTATTGTTGTTGTTATACGATGGTAGTCAGCTGACTAATAACATCGCTAGGTGGGGTTTCAGGTTACGCGTTTGGTGGAGGTGTGCCCACATGACTCACAGGCGACTAAGATGGGATAATTCCTGACGTAGGCTCTCTTTTAGGGCCACTTGGCCTAATTGGAGGTGCAGGAGAGTGCTTAGGACTCCCTTTTCTAACCACCTCGTCTGTCGACGAAGTTAGCAAATGGAAAGTTCGCGATCTTGAACGACGGGAATTTGAGTTGTTGAAAGAATGGATTTATCATTGTCCTAACCTCATAAGTTTAAACAAGTCTGAACCTAAGATCGTAAGGCAGTTTATACGAATCATGTAACTGGAGCATTGTTCAAATCGATAGGTGCTCAACAACTCCCTACCTTTTGCGATTAGGTGCAACAAACTCCACATATCCTAAGATGACCATCTAAGCATCCTTATACCCACGTCTTCTAGCCTTTGACCTACAATTAAGGTTTTATGGTAATCTTAAGGTTATCTTTGTGTAGTGAGATGGACCACAAGGGGTCTAGACTTATGAGTTCTTGAACTTAACCCCAACTTTCCACAACACCAAAAATATGGGTTTTATATCTGCTAACTTATCTAAATTTCAAGGTTTAGTCTCGATAAGCCTAGCCTAGGGTTGATGGTTTTACATAAAATTCTAAAATTTCACCATTAGTTATTTATGGTTGTTGGAACATGCGAGGAATGTCGCTTCTAATTAAAAAGATGTATTGGGGAATTCAAATTATAATTCCTAGTATGAATTCTTAAGTTTATAGAGTGCTCATATTTGATCTAATGTACGATGTGGTTGGAATTTGTCTCCCTATAGTACCTAAGTTTAGTTCCTGAATTCAGCAATCATAATCCACAAAGGAACTTAGGTTTGTGTTTCTAAGTTTAAATGGTTAACCCTAAATATTTCAAGGGAGCTTAAAATTTAGATTTCTAGGTTCATAAATTACCCAACACTAAGGGAATGAAACCTAGTTTCAAGTCTCTAATTTCTTCGATGCAACTATGGACTATTTGATGTCATATAAGACCCATTTTTCCCAAGTCCTGGTTTATCTAGACTCGCTCTGATACCAACTATAACGCCCCGTATTTTCAGGACCCGAGTATATTACCCGTTTCCCAAAAACACGAGTGTTAACTTTGAAAATTCAATGTAAATTTGAACCACTTATCATTAATCAGAGTTAATAGCAACGAAGCTAGAATAAATCATGCTTTGAATACAAACATTTTGATCTTCACAAAATTTCAAATTTAGCGCCCATACAAGACTTATACAATCTCAAATAGCAAAGTTCATGTAAGCAAAAACAAGAGTCTATCAACTAGTGGTGGAGCTCAGTATGGGCTGAAGGGACCCCGTCTACCTCCTCAGCTACCCGATCTGCTCCAGCGACCCAGTGAGCAGCATCGACATGCTCTACACCTGCATCAACTGTTATGGTTTGATAGCGTCAATGGCTATTGCAGTGAGGAGCACCCTCTAAGATTGCGCACTCATCATTCATAAGCCAATATAGATTGCAAGTCATGAAAATAGATATATTAAATAGGGCATTTCATAATCGTGATCATATACTCAAAAATTAAGCCAATCAACAAAATCTCATCATAGGCAAAATATAATAAAAATCGTAATATAAAGGAATACGTCCAAATAATCACATAAATCAATCATACAACTTTCTATTGCACCCGAAATCGCATTGTACGTGAACTCCACAAGATGCTAGAAAATCGATAAACGAACTTCAGCTCCACCTGAAAATCATGGTACAAGCGAAATCCATAAGGTAAATAGAAAATCAATCTTTAAACCAACTACTTCACTTGGGAATCATAACATATGTGAACTCCACAAGATGGCTAGAAAATCGATAAGCGAACTTCAGCTCCTCCCGAAAATCATGATATGACTGGAGAATCAACATATAAACTCTAGACCACCTGAAAATCATATCGTACGTGAATACCGAAAGATGGCTAGAAAATCGATAAATGAACTTCAGCTCCACCCAATATCATGGTACGACTGAGCACCGCAAGATGGCAAGGAAACCATTATACGAACATCTACTTCACTCGGAAATCATATCATACGTGAACTCTGCAAGATGGCTAGAAATTAATAAGTGAACTTCAGCTCCACCCAGAAATCATGGTATGACTGAACTCTGCAAGATGAAGAGAGAACCAACATGAAAACTCCGATGTCATTCGAAAATCATATGAACTCCGTAAGATGGCTAGAAAATCAACAAGCGAACTTCAAATCCACCCGAAAATCATAATGAACTTCGCATAATGACCCAAAAATCAACGAGGTATGCAAATATAACCAACAAGCCACAGAATGGAGTTAATATTCCATCAAAACCACGGAGGGCATATGTGCGATCCAAACCGTGTAAGGCATATGTGCGATCTAAGTCGCGTAAGTCAAATATGGACCACAAGATGATGAGTTCATGATAGGTTTCATTCATTACATCACTCAATCAAAAACGACAAACATACAGTTAATTAACAATGCACGACTAAAGATCACATGTTATCATCACTCATTTATACTTGCTGAATCAGGTGTACGACATATCAACATATTCACACAATTAGTTAAGCAGCTCAATCAAGTGCCTTAGGAGATACTAAAGGGAAGAATTAAGGCATCATCTATGGTTAATGAATTTAAGTGGGAAGCTTAAAGGGTGAGTCCTCACCTGTGGGGGTTGTATTACCGCTTTTGATCCAAGTTCCCGTGAGTACTTTGCGGACCCAAAATCACACAAGTGATCTCCTAAAGTCACAGTTTGTATTAGTCAAATGTTTCCAAGGCTTTAACTAACTAACACCTTGAAGTTGTGTCGATTTGAAAGGTCCCATGGATAAGGCTATTTGGGCCATCATTAGAGTGACCAGGCCCACCAGATTTTTGGTCCAACAAGGGCCCAAATTGGGGCCCAAAATTACCCCTAACTAAGGTTGAACTGGGCCTTTGTTTTGGCCCAGCAATAGGATCCAATACAAGCCCAAAATGGGGCTGGCTTAGGTTGCTTCTGGCCCAAGAAATGGAAGGCCCAACTGAGGGCTGGTTGAAGGCTGGTGTCTAGCTCGTTTCAAGGCCCAGCTGAGGCCTAATTTTGGCTTCATTTGTGGCCCATTTAAAGGCCTGTTTTAGCCTAGATAGTGGGCCAGCTGAAGGATGTTTTCAGCTAGATTGAAAGCCCGTATAAAGGCCCATTTTTCTGCATTTTCCCAATCCATCAAAGAGGTGTTACAACTCAGATGTGGCCCAACTGGAAGCCTAATCAAGGCCCAATTGAGGCCTGTCTTTTAACTCAAATCAGGGCCCTGTGTGAGGGTGCTTTCACCCCACATTTCTGGGATGTTTTTAGCCCACAGCTTGAGGTTGAGACCCAGCAAATGAATGGTCAGAAGGCGGGTTTCACGGCTCAGTTAAACGTGCCCGCGAGACTAGTTTCATGGTCCAACTAGAGGCCATTTTCAGTTCTGGTCACGACCCAAATGAAGGCTGTTCTCAGCCCACATTACTGATGCATAATGTGGCCCACTGAGTTTGAAGCGCAGGTGCGGCCCACTGAGTTTGAAACTCATGTGAGGTGCACTGTCTGAAGATGGTGCAGCCCACTGAGTTTGAAACTCAGGTGCAGCCCACTGTCTGAAGATGGTGCGGCCCACTGAGTTTGAAACTCAGGTGCGACCCACTGTCTGAAGACGGTGGAGTGCATGGTGCGGCTCACGGTGTTTGAAACTCAGGTGCGGTCCACTGTTTGAAGACGGTGTAGTTCGAACGGGGAAGAAACCCGAGCTTTAATGGCAGATCACCATCCCTTCATATCCCTCCAATCCGACTCTTACAGGAGGTTTGTGAGGACCCTTGGAAGCTTGTAGACAAGCTCCATCGAAGCTTGGAGGAGGATAGGTTGGTCGGTTCGAATGGAGAAGGGAAACGGCTGGTTCTCCCTCATTCCCTTCCTTTTAAACAAAAAGTCCTAGTTTGTAGGGCTAGGATTGTTTCAAGATGGTCGGTCAGGATAGGCGGATTCAGCCTCACGCGGATCGCCAACGTGGAGTGGAGACAGTTTTCATTTTTGAAAACAATGTGTTTGTAGGCTCTCCTTGCATCAAGAATCGTGTCCGCATGTACAGGGAAACCTTCTATAGCAAACGAGTTTTGGTCAGCCCCTCGCTCTAAAGTTGATGGACGGTTTGGATTGCCCAATGGGTGATCATAGTGGGCCATGAATTAGAACTCCGGACGCTCGTCTGTTTGCTGTTAAAGACCGAAGAGAGAGAGAGAGAGAGAAGTCTCTCTTTTTATGGAAAATTCGGTCAAGGGAGCTTTGACCGCTCCCACTGTAAGGTGCACGTCCTGCACGTCAACTGAGGTGGACACGCACATCAGTGTGGGGTCCATCGTGATGTTTGTGATCAATCCACACCGTCCATTCACCTTGGAAGCCTCACCCAGGGGTCTTGGCCCAGTTTTGGGCAGATGCGAGGTTCTGGTGGGCCATATCACTCCAAATTTGTGCTTAAATAGTGGTTTGTACGGCCCATGGTGATGTTAAGTGAAATCTGGCCCGTCCATTAGTTTCAACATTAGTATAAAGATAATATATCATGTAATGTTATTACATTAATATATAATATAGTATATATATATATATATATATATATATATATATATATATATATATATACACACACACAGCTAAAATACATTGTATTTATTTCATATTTTATATTAATAATTATTTATCAATTTATAAGGCATTTAATTTGTAAAATTATGTATATATATTTTTTTCTTTTATGTATATATAAATATTAATAATAATATTCAAAGTGTACTACAATTACTTAATACAATATTATTATATATTTATTATATTAAATATTAGTAAATAAAAATACATTTACCTATTTGTTTAGTACAATACATTAATAGTTATAGATAAGTATTTATTTACAATCATTAATATTTGTAATGTACTTTCATGATTATATATGCATATATTAGTATAGCAAAATTAATATTAAGAGATATGTAACACCTCGTATTTTCTATACTCGGGTGTTACTATGGAGATCTAAATGACTTTACACGTGTTAGAACACATATAATTCCGACCACACACCTCCATCCAATAATTCTCAATCTATCCATCTTGATCATTAGATTCAGACTAAACAACCCATAACGTATCTATAAGGTACTTTAAATTGACCTTTGACCTTTCAACATAAGACTACACCAACAATGGTGATCAAACCCATAATCGATACAGTTACAAACATAAACCAGTCTCTTAACTTGGCCCTAAATCGACTTGATCAATCCACATCGTAATTCAAAGCCAATCTGACCATTGATTTAGGAGTCTAGCTATACACCTACACCTTGGAATCTCAAGGAAACCATTGATCATCGATTATGACAAATTGACAGTTTGGAATCCAACCAAACATTACCAAAACTCCCTAACGTAAGAATAAACTCGAAGACGAACTCAAAAAAATTAAAATATAATGTAAGTGAACTACTAGCACACTTAATGTACGAATTACATCTAATCCAACCATCGAATCGATGAAATGGCCACTTAACGACTCATATTTTAGTAAATATAGTCCACCTGAGCATGTGAATCGCCTAATAAATGGATAGATGTCCTAGCAGGACAAGTAAAATCAAATGGACGATGCAGATTGCACCATACATCTTTGTGGACCCCACTCTAAGATTGCACACGCACCTGCGAGTGGTGTACTCGTGGTGCACCAAACTACAGCTCGGTCAACAAGCTGTTGACTCGATGAAAATCCAAAAAGAGGATTTTTCCTCTTTCTTTTAAATTTTCTGACCAGTAACGGCGTTTGGAAAACACCGTCCGTGTGCGTTGCATGAGGCCCACCATCATGGGTCATTTCAATGATCTGAACCATCCATTATGTTGTCATGGTGGGTTTAACCAAAACCCAGCTCCTCCCACACGTGGATGCACGCGTACACGTACACGATCTCTTGCACAAATTGGGTATGTGCGGTTACTTTACTAAAAACAGAAAACTCCGTTTCTTCTCCTGTTTGCCAGGCTGGCAACCCTAGCCTCTTGCAACCTCGGCCGTTGGATGAACAACATCCAAACCATTCATTTTAGGGCATCTATATAGCTAGCATTTGAATCTTTCCACCACCGGCACAATTGGGATCAAACCTAAGCTAAAACACTAATCGTCATACAAGTCATGGGTCCCGCAGTGGTCATTGGACCCATCCAATCCGTCCAAAGGACCCGATCAAAGGATTAGCCATCGGGAAGAGATCCACCATTGATGGCCGAATCATCTTCCCCGTTAATTGTCTATATCCATCATCTTACCGTGGGTCCTGTTTCATGATCAAGGCTGCCCATTCGGTGGGTCATGGTGCAAGAAATCCATCTGTGACAACAGATTTCGACCATGCTAGTGATCTATAAAGAGATCATTAACCACATCTCTTTGTTAATCTGGATTAGCGGGCGCGACTGTAACTAATCGGCTGATTACGAACCGATCCTTCTAGACTTTCTCAGGGTTATAAGTAGCCTCTTACCTTTTAGGACGACGATTGCCTAAAATAGAAAATCATAAAGAGAAAAGAAAGAGGGCTCTCCGCCTGCCACACCAAGATGGGTCGACTCAGTTCACGTCGCGGCTGAGTCCAGCTTCCCATTCGGGATTTCCATCAAAGATAAAGAGAAGAAGAAGGGAGAAACCAAAGAAAGAAAAGAGGAAGAACGAGAGGGGAACGTGGGCGTGGGCATGCCTGTCCCCCGTTCGTACCGTGCTGAGTTGACTCAGTCCGACTGGATCTGAGTCGAATCGGCATGGGCATGCATTGCTGGATGATTTCCAGTAGGTAGAAAGAATGGAAAAAGAAAGAAGAAGAATAAGAAGAGGAGAGAAGGAGAACTGATCAGGGACTGTGGCTTTAAGTCGGGTTGTGTCACGGTCGAGTCGAGTCGTCGGACTGCAATAACTCACTAAGTTGAGTAAGTTTTGAGACATACTTGAGTTTAAAAATGTGGCTGGACACTTTAGCACAGAAGGTTGCAGAAAGAAGAAGAAAGCAAGAGAGAAAGAAAATGGAGAAAGAAGAAGAAGATCGGAGAGAAGAAGAAAAGATGGGGCGAGTCTCTGAGTCAACTCGGTTCAAACCGAGTCAGGACTCTGAGTCACTGTTTGGTTAGGTCTAGACCTTGCTAGAAGTTCACAACATAGTAGGAAAAGAAGAAAAGAAAAAGGAAGGAAAGGAAGAAGAAAGGAGGAGTGAGGATCATGTGACTCGCCCGAGTCAAGTCGCCGAGTCAACGATCAAGTTAGTGAGTCTGATCCCATAGGTTTTAGTTTTTAAATTTTGTTCTGTTTTAGATTGAGAAAAGGCTGATCTAGACCCTTGTTTGAAATATTGGAAGTGTTGATTCCCAAACGCCTCATTTGATCGTGAAATAGGTACCGAGTTGAGCTGGGAACTAATTCATGTGAATCGTCATGCTTAGAATGCAAAATGAGCAAGTAAATTTGACTGAAAGGTGAGGGATATCCCACATGGCTTCATCATTTCATGGAATTCTAAAATAGTTGTAGAAAGGTATTATATAATTGTAGTTGTGTTCCTTTAACTTTGAATTGACATGAATAAACATGTGGGAATGCCTTAAATTATGTTACTCTAATCCATCTCATAAGGGTTGTCGCACATACATTATGCCACATTTGAAATTACTTAAGTACATATATAGTTGCATTAAATGTAAGAAATCTTGCTTTCATTACAATGATAAGCTTGCTCCATTTCTCATTATATGGGTTAGAATTGTTATAATTTGATATTAATGAAGTTATTACCAATAGTAAGTAACTCTTTAGTCTCCATATGGATGTGTTGAATATGAGTTAGTATATCAAATTCGATTACTCAAGCCCCACAGTTGATAACTATGTAGTTGGAATTTAGCATTACATTCTCTATGATATTTTAGCAATGGCTTGATTTTGGGCATAGTCCTAGTAGTAATGACAAGGGTCATGATATCCCATTTCATCCTATTTTACAAACTAAAGTTATGTATGGAACGCTATCTTTCATGAGAAATGTTGAATAGACTTGTTAACAATTTAATATGCTTGAAATGTAATAATTGTGGGCTTTCCTTTGGACCATGGGAAAGTAAATGAATTTATATTGAGCTTGTAAGATCCGTATCCTAGACTGTACTGTTACGTAGGCTTCCGCGGTCATCCCGGTTGAACTACGGTGACTCGCGATATGTAATTGGTAGTTGCGTGCGACCCTGAGTCATATCTTGTATATTAGAGTCGGCTTGACCTGAGACTTGTATCCTTGCGACCGCGTTGTCGCTACGGTTCCGATGCCACGTCTCGCGCGCTGAGGCGATACCCAGGCCAGAAGATGTGGGCCTGTGTTCGGTTCGAGAAAAATGTCGCGCGTTGCAAATCCCAAGAGAAATGTCCCATCAATCACCTCACATGTCAAGTACAACATCCCATCCATAAATACCAACACCCATCCTTAAAGTCAACTCTCTCCCTTATATGTCAAGTACACATCACTCCATCACTCACCATCCCTCTCTCCCATCATCTCTCTCTATCTCTCTTAGTCTCTCTTTCCATTTTCAAACAACACCCATGAGAGCAATCCTCCAAGCTTCCATGAGAGGAGCTAGTGTGGCCCACCTTCTTACCTCCCATCTCCACCATCCAAAGTCCATCTCGATCATTTAATCGCACCCCTTGGAGCTCTAGGTCCCATTGGCGGAAGAAGGAAGAGAATATCAAAGGTGGGTGATTTTATGGTTTTCCACTGTTGATTTTGTGATTTGAGGGCCCACATGTGGTGGGACCCATCTTGATGTGTGTATTATATCAAGGAGGGGTCCATAGTGGCGGGGTCCCTCCATCACCATCCGATCTCTCTCTCTCTCTCTCTCTCTCTCTCTCTCTCTCTCTCTCTCTCTCTCTCTCTCTCTCTCTCTCTTTCTCTATCTCTCTCTCTTTCTCTCTCTCTATCTCTCTCTCTTTCTCTCTTTCCCTAATTGACGACCCACCCCAATGCTTGATTTTTATCCACGCTGTCCATTTAGTGGGCCCGACCGCTATCCATAATGGGCCCACCTAGCTGACGTTCCTGCTGTCCGTTTGGACAAGTATGGGTGAAGGGAAATAACAAATATCAGATTGATTCAATGGGTGGACCACACTAACCGTGGACCCACCTTGATGCAATGACTCCACAGTGTTTAGTGGGCTACACCATAGCAGCAGCAGGACGTCCAGACAGCTGACCATTTGGACGTAGGTTAGACATAAATATCATCTTGTCACACTCATGTGGACCTCATCTTGATGTATGGATCTAATCCACACTATCCATCCCACTTCCCAACTCATTTTAGGTGTTGAGCCGAAAAATGAGGCCAAACCAAATCTCTGGCGGGCCATATTGTAGAAAATAGTGGTTTTCGGTGATATAAACTATTAGGGCCCACTATGATATTTTTGTGCGTCAAAACATATCCAATATTGGGCTTGTTAGACCCGTCACGAGCCTAGGAATCCAGCGGACGAACTGGATAATCCCGATGTGGGCCCCACCTATGAAATTCCTTAGTAAAAAAAAAGACATGACGATGTTGTTGCCAACATCCAGAGGACACTGCAGCAAGCAGCGTCTTGCTACTTCTAATGGGCTGGACCATGGGCCCCACTACAGACCCCACCATGATGTATGTTGAACATCCACGCCGTGCATTTGATGAGTCCCCTTTGGGAAGTAGGATCCTCCAAAAATCAACCGTTCACGGAACTCACGTGGTCCACACCAAAAGGAGCACGAGGTTGAGCGTCTACCATTGAAATCTTTTTGGGTCACGGAAGTTTTGGATCTATATGAAATTTGTTTTTCCCCTTAATTCAGATATTTATGACCTTATGACCGGATTAAATGGAGAATAAACATCATGGTGGGCCCCACGTGGGACCCACCTCTATGAAGTGGATTGGTTGGATATCGTACAACAGTTATATAGTTGTTGTATTAACGCCAGCAAGTTCAGTGGATCTGAACATGAGGTACGTGTTATACCCAAACTATCCCTCTCTGTGTGGCCCACATGGGGCATGTGTTATATCCAAGCCGTCCATCTGGACGATGCCCCCAGCTGGTGGGCCACACACGTGGACCCCACCCTTTTGAGATATGGTTGGTAACTGGACGGTGGGACCAACCTTAATGTATGTATTGCATCCACGCCGTCCATCATCTGGATGGTGGGAATTCCACCCTGATATATGTATCCATCGTCCATCTGTGGACGGTGGAACCCACCATGATATATGAGCTTTATCTTCACCGTCCACACCACAAGACGGTAAGACCCACTTCAGATGTATGTGTTTCATCTTGCGGTGTGGGTCCCCTTTAATGTATGTATTTATTCTATGCTTCGTCCATGTGGACGGTGCATGTGAGGTTCATCTTGAGGTATGTGTTGTATATCTACACCATGCCATGAGGCCGTACGATGTATGTGTTTTATCCTTGTTGGCCATCAGCGATGGAGCCCACCATGATATATGCATTGTATATCTTAGTTGTCCATCTAGTAGGGCCTATATGGATTCTGTAGGCCCACATGCTGATTATGTAGGGCCCACCTTAATGTGTATGTTGTGCATGGCTGCCCACCTATCTTGGTTGAACCATGGGCTACTTCGTGAGGCCCATTGTTGCGGCCCTCCTGTCATATATGAGGCCCATTAGTGTGGCCCATTAATGCGGCCCACTCGTTGTATTTGAGGCTCATGGGTTACGGCTCATTGTGATGTACTGAGGCCCATGGGTCGTAGCCCATTATGATGTATTTGAGGGTCATGTGCAGGGCTCACTTGTTATGTATTTGTGGCCCATTTGGTACTGCCCATTGTGATGTATTTTCGGTCCATTTGGTAAGGTCCACTGTGATATATTTCCAGCCCATATAATGAGGCCCGACTTAATGTATACAAGGCCCATTGCGATGTATATTAGGCTCATGAGATGTGACCCACTTGATGTATATCAGGCCCATGGGTAAGGCCACATGTGATGTATTTATGGCCTATACGATGAGGCCCATTGCGATGTATTTTTGGCCCATGTAATGTATGAGGTCCTTGTGTAAGGCCCATTATGATTGTATGGGGCCCATTGAGATGGTATGCGGCCCATTATTTTATGTATGAGGCCTTTGTGTGAGGCCATGGGCCCATTATACGTTCGGCTCTATGTGGGCCACTCCTTGGGAGCAATGTTGGTTAAATGGCCGCATTGATAGGCAATGATGGTTTAATGTCCACATTGTGACCTTCCCTTAGGCCTTGTTAGGCCTATTCTTACCGATTTCGATTGTCGTGGCCGATTTCGATTGTCGAGGTCGATTCTGATTCTGATTATCGAGGTCAATTCCGATTATCGAGGCCGATTGTTGAGGTTGATTCCAATTTCAATTTTCGAGGCTGATTGTTGAGGCTGATTCCGATTCCGATTGTCGAGGCAGATTATCGAGGCCGATTCTGATTGTCGAGGTCGATTCCGATTGTTGAGGCCGATTCCGATTGTTGAGGTCGATTCTGATTGTCGAGGCCGATTCCGATTGTTAAGGCTGATTGAAAGGCCGATTGTCGAGGTCAATTATCGAGGCTGACTCCTATTGTCGAGGCCGGATATCGAGGCCAATTGTCAAGGCCCAATGTGATGTATATATGGCCCATATTTGAGGCCCATTATGATGTGTATTCAACCTGTGTTAAGGCCCAATGTGATGTATATGAGGCCTATGTGATGAGGCCCATTGTGATGCATTTGAGGGCTAATGGAGCCCATTGTGATGTATGTTAGGCCCATGTGAAAGGCCCATCGAATGTGTATTAAGCTCTTGAGTGAGGCCTATGGTATTGTATATTTGGCCCTTGTGTGAGGCCATGGGTCCACTATATGTTAGGCTCTATGTGGGCCATTCCTTGAGGGCAATGTTGGTTAAATGTTCACATTGTCGAGGTCGATTGTCGATGCCGGTTATTGATACCAATTATGAGTATGTGACATCATAGCATCATGATACATGCCCATACTCATCATCTGCATGTTTGTTATGAGATGTGGTTGACCATTTCATATATCACTGGGTAGGTTGTAATGAGACTCCCTGATAGGCGGAGATTATCTCACATAAGTGCACGATATGCACAGGATTGATGTATGACTGGATTGTATGACTCATGCACCTTGCATTATGTGTTGTGATTATTGTATGCCCTAACGACATCAGGGTTGTAGCCTCCACAGGCATGTCGTGGATGGCTAGATGGGACACTAGAAATGTTTGGTTCGAGCATCTAGGCACTTTGGATGTCCATGGGTGAAAGTTCCTAAACTTCTGTGCCCAGGAGACACCCCAACATATAAACCGAGTGGATACATGAGCGCCCAAGTGCCGAATACCAGTAGGCCGCATCTCCCACTATGTCATGGTCGGTTGGGAGGGGGTGTGGCCTTATCCACCCGAGTGAGGGGGCTATAATGTAATGCCCTGAAAATTGAGGGTCAAGCAAAGCTCTACTCCCGAGTTCCAACGCATCACTTATGCAACATGGATAATGATGTTTAGATGTCGTCCATTAGCAATGCAGTAAACATGAGTAGGATTATACTAAAACAGCATATCATACTCAAGAGTTAATGTAATTTGGCAAGCGGAAGACTGAAATATTGCATTTAATTTTGAAAACATTTCACAAATTTCAGAGTATGAGTATGAAATCGGGCTAAATATGTGCATGTGTTGTTTCTAACCATATAAATGCGAGAAGTAAATGTGTTCAACTAAATAAGTATCCCATTAGTCCCTGCACATTGGTATGAGATCTACATAGATCCGCCCGATAGTTAAACGTAGGAGAACTCTTCCTCCTCGCCTACAAAGTCCAACTCTGCTGTATAGACCTCGTCATCACTTGCATCTAAACTAGAGTCTGGGTGGTATTTAAAACACCTCCCCAGGTGGGAATGAGTAGCTAATTCAGTGGAACTATAAAGTAAAGGTTAACATGTTAATAATTCAGTCAAGCAGTCATGATAAAGCAGTACAACAATCATGTCCTATGTACTCTTGTTAATGCAGGGATGATATGCTATAATGATGCATGCCCTCGCCTGCACTCCCTCAGCGACATCATCTCACGGTCGCGCATGCAACACTCCCGTTGTGCGTAACTTCATCGCCAAAGGAATATGCAATGCGGTTCACATGCGTGTTAGCCAAGTTCTTAATTAGACCTATTCATACAGCAGGTTTGGGAAGCTAAGGTACCTCCCTTTATATCATTTACCCAAACAATGATCCATCTAAGGTCGTCAATCCTAGTTAATCACATATGATAGGCAAGTTCGAGAGTTTACACTCTAGGTCGCTACGAGAGGCTCGTCATCGTCAGTATAGGCCTCTTTTGTACTCGAGGTCACACCACCAACGCCCTACCAACTAACAGTATATTTTCGAAGGCTCATCACCAACCCGACTGGGGACCACAGCTAGGCTGCACCGAGGTAAGCCTATTTTATACTCAAGGTCACTACAGGAAAGGCTCGTCACCTTAGCGTAGGCAGACAGCTCGAATACAATGTCTCATACCACCGTATTTGGCTCACAAGTTTAGGTTGGTCACTGGTCACTACGGGGAGGCTCATCATCCCAACGTAGGCCGACAGCTCGACCACGGTATCCCATACCATCATGCCCGGTTTATGAGTCTTAGCGGACCGTGGTACCAAGGTTAAACGGGTTTTGCACTAGTAAGTGGTACCTTAGATTCAAGCAGTAGCGTCCATACATGTTGAACATACATTAGGTCAATCGGGTTACTTGGACAAGCTCGACTGGTACGAGCGCACGTTGACTTAATCGACATAGAGCGCATAAGCACTCCGCATGGCCTAACCATTGTCAACAAACGGCTACAACTCGGATTTATCGAACGCAGTAGTCCCAATCATATTCACACACAATAGGTATTCATATGTGATAGTCAAACAGCATGTGACAACCAATTTCAGTATAAATCTCATTTGAGCATTTTAACAAACACATTGTACACATATTGTCATACATAGGCATTTCATCCATAAAGCACATAGTAGTAAGATAGGTTACATGAAGGAAACTGTAACTATAGATAAGGTAATTGAGAATCTATCTCAACACCCTCATTAAATACATTTCCACAAGCATTTTCTCATTCAGGCATTTTATCAAACACTTAGACTACACATAGAAACATACATGTAATAAACTAGTTATAATGTATATTATAGCGAATCCTTTCACAAGGGAGTTACCACACGTACAACAATCATATATTCTCAAACAATAATCATGGCAAGCTCGAATCATAATTCCATGTTCATACAAACATTTCAACAAACACATGGAATGCATTAATTTCAACATAGTTCATATATATATATATATATATATATATATATATATATATATATATATATATATATATATATATATATATATATATATGTAATTCACGGAAAACATCGCATCTAAGCATATGTGATAGCAATCAAGTCAGTCATAAATCATTAACCAATATTGAAAGCCTTGAAAATCATAACCTAAATGTTTATAGTTCGCACCTTTCATCGGTACGCCGATTACGAACTCGGCAGAACGGCTACCTAAATCACGAAAGAGGTTAGCTATTTCGTTGATTCTTCTACTTGGATTCCTAAAATGGGATTAGGGTTAGGATTCCTTACCTAAATCGAAGTTGGAGACGATCGTGAAGCGATGTAGAAGGGTGAATCGAGGTGTGGAGTTGTGGGAGAGATTCCCAGCAACGATCTCCCACTCTTTCTCTTCTCTCCTCACACTTTTCTCCTCTTTTCTCTCTTCTCTCTCCTAGGGTTTAGAGCAAATTCGTATGTGAGAGAGAAGAGGTGGGTTAAGGGTCTTATATAGGCCCAGAACCGGTTCAAATGGCCCCAAGGCATGGTATACTTAGGTTATAGCCAAATGGAGTCTGTTTCTGATAAACGGGGCCCATTTGGAGGTCCATTACTCACCTACAGCATAGGGTAAGTTTCCTTACAATGGATCTAGGCCAGGTTAATATTTCGATCTGATTGGATTTGTGGATCGACCGTGGAAGATGAGTTTCAGTTCAACAACTATCGTAGCTCGATCAGGGCCACAAGTACACTGACCTGTGTAGGAAATTTCCCTAATCCAAGGGTATAGTTGGGTCAGAATCTGACAGTCTGAAACCTTAAATTTGGCCCGCAAGCGAACGGCCCAAATCACTCAAATCTGAGTTCATTTTCTAAAGATATTCACATTTCCCACACACTTTCCCTCCGGGCTCAAGTTGTACGTTTCTGGATACTATTTGGACTTGATTCCCGTGATGGTTGTCAAGCCCAGTAAGGTGGTCATAACCTTAAAGTTTCGCAGTCATCGGACTTTCGACACGTGGTCCAGGTCCAATACGAAGTTCCAAGGTGCTCCTGTGAGCAACTGGGTTTTAAGATTGCTCCTAGGTTTTAAGTAATGTTGAGTTAGTGATTTTAATGATTTTGAGTCTTGTAGTTTGTATAGAAAGTGGTTCAAGCCAAATCTATCGATTGTTTAGTTTAGTATTTAACTATGTGTCGCCCAATTATGACAGACTAGGTTGCTCTATCCAAATCACCTATTTATTTTATCAGATTTCATAAGACTAATGGCCCAAAACCCATTTTTATTTATATATTTACTATTATAGTAAATTTAAGTTTACATATTACTCTCCATCATTTAAATGTTAGGATTAGTGTCTAATATGAAAGTACTTAGAAAAATTTGAAGAATAAGGTGGTGAAAGGTGAAATTTTTGAAGGAAATTAGTTGAAAGGGGATTTGAGACTTTGGGATTGAGTTTTTGAGAAGTCAATAAGGTATTATGAACGACCCATTGCCTAAGGATGTCTAACTCCAAGTTGGCAAAAATCTGGGAAGTTACATGTAAGCTAGGCTGAGTTTTACCAGCTCTCAAATGGGTCTGCTATTGACGAGCCTGGTAGGCATTGGTATACTACTGGCAGGCGGGTAGTGAGGTCTTTTCCACTCACTTGGCTGTGCCGTCGGTCGGGGAGGTAGCCAGCTTGGAGTGTAGTAGACCCCGGTAATGATCCCAGAGATGTATAGTACTGATTCATGGAGCATGAGTTGCTTATTCAACATCATATTCATTCATTCACTATCCACTCGGGCTGGTGGTATTCAACTAATTGTTATGTGTACTTTCGCAATGGCCGGGATTTTGGTTGGGGCGCGTGACTAACATGAGATTAGGAGCTTACCACATTAAGTCTATCTATCCAAATTTAGGTATGAGACTGGTTTGGATAGAAGTCCTTTGTGATAGGCCCCATAGCCTGCGATACCACGTACTATCATCCCGACTTCACACTACAACTTGGTCATTTCATTCTCACCACATATTGCATATTGCATTACATCCTTGGCATATGGCATTTTTGGTTACCGTGTTTCTGCATTTATATGGTCTAGATACGGTTGACGATATTTGTGAACTCATCAGGAATTTTATATTGCATTACATCCTCGACATCTGATATTTGGATCTTTATGACTCCTCATTTGCATAGTTGATCTGTATTGCGTACTCTGATATTGTTTGACTCATGGACTTGTCAGTATTTCCGCTTACTCTGATATCGTATGATTCATGATCTTACCAGTATTTTTGATATTGTTTGATTATGGCATTGTATTGTATACTTGGTACTTACCTTGTGCACACACTTATACCACCCTCTAAGATTTTTATAAGCTTATGTACGATAGATGTGTGCAGGTGATCTTAGGTTGTAGCAGCATGGAGCTTGGAGCATGTAGCTGACTTCTGGAGCTTTGATTTTGACATATGTATTTCCCTTTGTATTCAAATGTTTATATTAGTGGATATATGATGATGATGTTGCCTTTGTGATTTGGGTAAACTTGTGGTTATGCTTCTTATGAGATAAATGTACGTTGGAAAATCCTCATTGTAGGATCCCAGGATCGGAACCTGGCATATGGGCGCTGAGAGTCAAGAACGGGGTACTACGGAGGCTGTCGGCACCGGATTCGGTGATTGGGATTCCTGTGAATCCGATTTTGGAGTTTGGGGCGTGACAGAGCTCATATTTGAATGCTAGATATCTTATTAATGGACTACAAGTCATGACTATGCTTATGAGAGTAATCTTGTTAATCCTATGGAATGTGCATGAGCATCATGGTACATGACATTCACGCATGATATAAGAGCTTTTTCTAGTGCTCGATGTAAGTCACACTCTGATTGAATTCTTGAAGGTTCTAGCACTTCTGTTATCCCCCAATTATATCTTAGTTTTATGAACATGATACTGCTTTTAGCACCTTTTCCAATCCAAGCTCTTAAATTCACCTTGCAACACAAACATGAGTAAAATAAAACATTAAGCAATATCATGTTCATAAAATCAAGATATAATTGGGGGATAATATGTAATATTTGACCATCAACACAATCCCCAACCAGCATTTTGCTAGTCCCGAGCAAAGTATGCGAAAAATAGGTTTAATGCGCAATGTTTAACCTTTTTCAGAAGCAATCTTTCATATATTAAGTATGCATGAGTAGACTAAAGATGAGAAAGTGAGTTTATGAAAACCTAGAGCCGAACCACATAAGTAACTGATCAACTAAATCCTTAATTCATTAAGTCAGAGCATAGTTCACATATCAAGTTTTTCAACGTGCTCAGTGAAAATACAATCTTTTCATAATGTTAGCCATGCTCATCACTTCAAGATCGGTTGAAAACCCAAGTACCGATTCGAACTTATCCCTTTTTCCTTCTTTTCCCAGTTTTTTATTTTATATCGACGTTCATTTGTATTCATTCTTTTCATCCTCCCTTTTTTTTTGACATTACATCTTTTCAATGACATTTTTCATTCCCCTTAAAGATGTTGTCATTCATCATTCTATGACCTTTTTGTCGATCTCCTATTTTTTAACTGGTTCTTTTCTTCTTTTAAGGTGGATAAGATTCTCCAGACTCAGTTCTCAATATCTTTCAATGATTACCATACTAACAATTAGAAAATCTAATACTATTCATAGATAACAATTTGAATAAAATAAAATTTGAACATCCTCTTCACCAAGTGAATATAAAAACCATAAGTGATAGATTACTTAGTTGCTCCAACTCGAACAATTCAAAACTCGATTTCTATCTTATTGTCATACTTAAAACAGTCTTAAATACACAACTTATCGCTTTCCAAATAGATGAACATTGAAATTTTTTCAAATTTTGCTTAAAACTGAGAAAACACTGATTAGGTAACCTAATCTCCCATCCCTAACCTAAAATCTACATTGTCCTCAATGTAAAAGAAATAAGCATGATTTGCAAAAGAGATAACGTAATTGAAGGAGAAGTGATGGAAAGATAGTACCTGATGAAGGAATTTTGAAGCTTTTTCCAAAGGATCTCAGCGTGAAGGTGGGTTAGCACAAGAATTAATCAACCGAAAAAAAAACTATCCTAAAACAAATGGAAAGCAAACTATCCTAAACAACATAAACCCGACTATCCTAGAATGATGGAAAGCAAACTACCCTAGTCCTATGAAAGCGAGAAACTAATCCTAAACTAGGAAAGCAAGGGAAAAGGTACTCAGTCATGCTACAAGATTCCTCCTTCAGCCAATATCTTGATAAATTTCTTAGTAGGTTTCTCAACAAGATCATCCAAAAGCCCTTTTTGCAATAGGCTTGGATGCACTGGATCATGAATTTTCAGAGAAATATATGGACCTCAGTAAAAAATTATCGTTGAATCGTCTAAGATATCCAAAGTATATATGATTCACCTGTGATTAAAAACGTTTCAATGTTGGTACTCCATGGTGAATCAGAGACTGCAAGTAGATAGAATTCAGAAAAATTCTCAGCAGATGATGTAGTATCAATACATTCCGAAGTTCCAGACTTCGGTTCAATTTCTAGCTCCTCCCCCTTTAATGGTAAACATTTAGGATCTGAGGAAGGAGGGGCTTCAGAATGAGGGTTCCTTCGGTCCGTAACAACTACTGAGATGTTGTCTTGCAAGGCATTCATTACATCTTGTATCATAGGATCGTTTGAATCTACAAAGTGTGCGAAGCAATCGTCCAAAGAGTTGGAAAATTCAGCTGAGAGTGACTCATTTTTCACATTGAAGTTTGTGAGGATCTGCCTAAGGATTTCATCTTCTTTAAAAGTATATGGAAGTATGCTCTCTTGCTCCTGCCCTGCACAGACAGATTGAGGTCAGTAGACGAAGTATTGATGTGAAGACTCTGTTCATTGATACTACTCAGAAGAGGCATTGAATCATCAAAAATTGACAATTCAAATGGTGATCTCATCTGGGTGGCCTCAAATTCCAGAGTCCTATCGAGCAACATGTCCATCTCCCTAACCATCTGATAATTCAAATCAAGGGAATGGTTTAAACATGTCTCACAAGAGTTAGAAGGGTCAGTTGAAAGGGTTTCTCCTCCACATTTAAATCAGACATGTCAGATGATTGGAGTAGATCATTATGATTGTTCACTTCGTGTACTTCTTGATCACTAACCTGGACTAAACTTAAGATTGTTTCTAGGGAAATTTGGGCTGCACATTCATGATCGTCATCCCAATGCTCATAATTTTCTAATTCAGTGTAGTATACACTTTGGATGGGATCATTTCCTCACATTTTATTCCTAAATTGGGTTTAGGTTTGAATAAACTAACCTCTCTGTGAGACCCGACCCTAGTTCCCATGTTTGCATGTATGTGTATAAGTACGCATCTTGTTCATCATGGTCTCGCGGTCCTACCGGTCGAATTCCGGCAACCCGCGACCTTCGAATTGTGTTTACGGTCACCTTGAGTCCGGTCACATAGACCTGACTCGGATCGACCCAAGACCTATGCCATCTCGTTCGTATCGTCGTTGCGGTTCCAACGACGCGTCTTGTGTGTCAATCCGACCTATGGATCAAAAGTTATGAGCATTTCATCTTGTGGCCCACTTTTTGTACAAATGCATGTGGACTACCTCCATGGCACAATTTTCCATGCACACCACACACACACACTACACAATTGCATGGAATTGACACTACCCACCTAGACACCACCCAAACCTAGCCTAAGTATAGCAACATTGTTATTGTCACCATAGGCTATGATTACTTCTCTTAAATAGTTTTTTTCTCTCTTCCCCTCTCATTTCCCTCCATTGCTGAAATTTCCAGCAACTTCTCTTCCTTCTCCCTCTCTTCTCCAGCCCCCTTACCCCCATCATACTCCCAATCCCTCCATTTGAACTAGATCTCCACCATTGAAATCCATTCTTTACTCCAAGAGCTTCATGGAGTAGAAGTTTGGGAGTGAGATCACAAGTGGGTAACTATGATCTTGCTGATCTAATTTTATATCTTTAAATATTCTTATTTCTTTTGTATGGATCATATGGGGCCCACCAATCCATGGTGGAGACCCCATTTGACCCCATGGATGTGGCCTTTTGGCCCATCCTACATGCATGTCATGATTCATGATGGGGCCATTCTCCATGGACCCCATCATGATGTATGTAATGATCCACTCCATCTCAAGGTCATCTAGACCTAAGGATCATGTTGGGATGACATTTCAACCATCCATAGCAATTATATATCATGCATGTAGTGATTTCATGTTGCATGTACAATCATTGTATTTATATGGGTATGATTCATTCTTGGGAGGGCCCATTAGTGGCGGGGCCCTACCCTATGGCCGGATTATGTTTCTTCTCCATATTTTCTTTCCTATCTTTATAGTAAATCTGATGTATGTGGGGCCCACTTGCTGTGCCATGCAACTAGGCCCAAGTGGTTAGACATCCAGGCCCACCTTGTTGCCCCATATTGTTGGCATGTTTTGGACAGCCTTTGGGCTTGATTTTATGGATGATCTTGGAAGGGGCTTGGGTCTGAGAGTTGTGTGACCCATCTAGGTGGACCCCACCCTGAGAAAATGCTAATTTATTTCCCTTTTTATTTATCCTTTGGGGTGGTTTGGACAGCAACATGTTGCTGTCCAAATCTGCCTGGACAGATTTTTGGGCCACTTTGGGGCCTGATTTATGGGTCTTTGGTGGGAATAATGAAACAAAATAATATGTGATTCTTGTAGTCTTATGACCCACCTACAACCATACCAAATTTCAGCCCCATCTGACCTTCATTGGGGTCCCAAAGGTGTGGTCCAAATGAGGTGGACAGTCTGGATTTTTCTGCACTGTTCCAGCAACATTCTACCCTAGACAGGTTGGAATTCTAAAATTTATTAAAATACTTTTGGGTATCTAAAAATTATAAAAATTTACAGGGAGGTGTTCTACTCATGTTAGGACCAACTTACAAAATTTTGGGGCTAATGGACACCTGTACACATCATGGTGGTGGCTGGACCGGCCCATTACAACATGGTGTCCAGATCAGTCCGATTTTTAGGATAGATTGAATTCTTTAAATAAATTAAAATATTTTTAAATCTCCAAAAATTCTAAAAATTTGTGAAGTTGTTTTTCACCTATGGTGAGACCTACCTACTAAGTTTCAGAGCCAATGGACCCCTGTGCACACCGTGGTGAGGGCCGGACTGGCCCACAACATGGGACGTCCAGGTCTGTCTGATTTTCTGGACAGACTGTTTTGTTCAAATTAATTAAAATACTTAGGAATATCTAAAAATTCTGAAATTTTTTTGGGAGTGTGTCCCACCTATTGAAGTATCACTCTGAGAAATTTCAACCCCAACTGACCCCATTTGGGCACCCAAAAGAATGGGCCAAGATGGTTGGCTTGCCAGAATTTTCTGCTGTGCAGTCCAGCAATATGCCTTGATAAAAATTATATTTCAAAAATGTTTCCTCTGATGGTGGGCCACCTTTTTGGGTTTTCTCTCATTGTATGCATGATGAGGGACCTTGGCCCTCAATTTCTAGAGTTTTAGAGGTCCTGGACCCACTCCAATGGAGTGCCCAAATTTAGGACAGCAACATGTTATAATTATGTTTGGCCTTTGGGCTGAAATTTTGAGGAGTGGGGCCCAACACATTGTGAAGAATCTTAGAGGTAATAATTTATACATTTAGTTCCTTAAATGTTGGGCTTAATAAATGCACTTTTGAGGCCCACCACAGTTGAATTTAATTAGGTCCATGAATGTGGTTAGTTGTTGAACTCTTTGAGCCCAATTGGGCTGGAACTTTCTAGATAGGCCTATTGAATTCTTGGGCCATTTTTACCATACTATTGTATTGGATTAGTGGGCCAGATTACACAAGTATATGGGCCCTTGACTGCCCACCAAATCAACTTTATAATTGGTCCGGGTTGTAAGCCCAACTTACTTGACTAAGAACATGACATTTGCCCATGTGATTTGAGCAATGGGCTGCCCACTAGGCCACCACAATATATGGGATTAGTAGCCTTTATGTTGGGCCCTAACCTTTCCCCTATGGGCCCATGGTGGTATATATGGGTTGGGCTATGTGTGTTCCCCTTGGACCCATGTTTTGGTTGGGCCTTGGGCCGCCTTTCTGAAGCCCAACATGAATGTATGTGGTATGTAATGGCTGCCCATTTCTTATTTCTAATGTTATGTGGGCCTTGAGCCTTGATCCGTAATCAATTAGAGATGGGCTACCTCTTGGGGACCAATTGTGGTTGGATGTCCACATTGGTGGCCCTAAGGTAGGCTCATGGGCTTCTATGGGTGGTTAAAGGCCCACCATAGACCCTTGCTAGGCTCGTTTCATCTATTTAGGCCCATATCATTGTTCTCCTTAGTCTCATGGGCTACCCCAGGTATATGGGCCCCCACTAGAGGTTGTATTCCTTATGAGAAATTGGTTAAGTACCTAGACCCTTTATGGTTAGGTAGAGAGTTCATCTTCACCTCATTGACACCCCTATTCATCTTCATGGCCCACTCCCATACGCATCATATGCATGCTTGGTTGAGGTATTATTGGCCATGGTTATGTCATTGTGTAGGACATGTTGGTATCTCCCCGAGAGATGGATGCTTGGGATTGATGCATGGGTGATTGTGTGATTCATGCATCTGACATTGCATAGCTTATGGATATCCGCCCTTACTTCATCAGGGCCTTGCCTCCACAGGGGTATTCATGGATAGCTATATGTGTGAACACCGAAAATATTAGTTGAGCATACCGGGTGCATAGGATGCCCATGGGTGAAATCCCAAAACTTCCATGGTACCAAGGATCTGCTCCAACGCCGTGACCGGGTGGAATATATGAGCGCACGAGGGCCTTATACCATTAGGTCGCGTCTCCCACTGTCGTGTAGTCGGTTGGATAGGGGTGTGGCCTTACCTGCCTGATGTGAGGAGGCATTACTAGGCTGAGTCTGACCAGCTCGTAAATGGGTCCGCTACCGTCAGGCCTTGTTGGTGATTGGTTGTCCACAAGCGGGTAGTGAGGTCTCTTACGCTCGTTTGACTGTGCGGGGTCTGTAGAGCGGCAGTCATTCAGTAGTGTAATGGACCCCGGTGATTTCCTTATGATTGGAAATGTACTTGACATATGGTTTGGATATGAGCACTGGCATTACTTGCATCACATTAGCATTGGCTGTGTAAGCCCCTTCATGCACTGCCTTGGTATGGCATCCAGTACTCATCGCATCGCATTCATGATAAGCCTTAGTAAGGCTAGTGATATTCTCATTGAGCATGTTTCCCTTCTTGCATCTCCTACTATTGTTCTGTGCACCATTGTCACACACTTACACTACCCTCTAAGCTTCTATAAGCTTATGCACGATTGATGCGTGCAGGAGACTCTAGGCAGGCGTCGTAGCAACAGAGCGTGGAGTAGAGTTGAGCATTTGAGGACTCCAGTGTTGCCGACCTTTTTCTCCTTTCCTTTTTGTCTCATGTATGTCCTTTTGGACCTTATGGATGATTGTAAAAGTTTAAATTCTTAGTGGATTTTGTGATGTGTGCCTTGTTATTCTCAGATATACTTGCAGTGATCTTGGGTATGCTCGTGTTAGAAATGATTATACTGTTATGAAAATCCTCCTTGTAGGATCCCAGGATCGGAACCTGCCTCAGGAACCGAGAATGGGGTACTACGGAGGCTGTTGCGGCCAGAACCGGCCATCGGGTTCCATGTGAGTCCGATTACCGAGTCTGGGGCGTGACACTCTCCCTCATCATTGAAACCAAGTGTGTCATGTGAGTGAAGTGTGTCATTATCATTATATTTGAAAGACACACACGTCTCTGGACAGTCATCGAGATATCGGGAAATTGAACCAAATGCTCATTAACGGAATCCAACTCCTCATTCCAGATTTTAGAGTTCTCCTCAAACAAGTTAGGATCACTCTCCTCGCATTGTGTTTCTAGATTGATTTGTGGCTGGGACGAACGAGCCTCTTCCTCCTCCACAGGGTGGGACTAAATTCTTTGAATTGAGGATTTGAGCAATTCATATGATTGTATGACATATTGATTGAATTACTCTTGTGCATTCATGAGTTTCTGAAGTGAATCTTCTTAGATTGTTTCTGGTTAAATTTCAAAGGTAAGGGATCCAAGTGAATAATCACTATAATCTCTTGTTGGTTCATCTCTCCAATGTTGATGTTTCCAATCATAGTAATACAGGTCATAGGCGGGGAAGTTGGATGTGTGTTGGTATGCATTATCACCCATAATATAATCACTCATTGTTTTCTTCTTGTCTGATGGGTGATAATAATTCACACCCTAATAATCACGTACCGTTCTCTTAATTGGTGGGGTGTAATCATTTTCCCGCATATGATTGCGTATAGACTTCTTAACCAATGGAGCATTATATTCCGGTCGGTTCTCGATGATGGTTTCAGAAAATTTTTGAGACATAGGTTGTTTCCTATCATAATCATCATACATCGCTTCCCATTGTCTCTTAGTTATCTCAGCATACTGACATTCCCACTCTTGTATGATGAAACCCTAACTCTGAATCTAATCCTATTAAAATAAAAGAAAAAATCCTACAGTAATATGGAAAGTAAGTGGAGGAGAAGTTAGAAGGAAGTTACCAGGTTAGAAGTTCCTAAATTAAGATCCTGCAAAACAAAACAAAACAAGTTAGTTTCTAAAAACAGAAATTCTAAAATAAAAAGTTTCTAAAAAAAAATTAGGAAATAAACTAGTTTCTAAAAATAGAAAATAGAAAGTTTCTAAAAACTGATTAGGAAAGTTCTAAACTTAGAATTAGAAAGTAAGTTAGTTTCTAAAAATAAAAGAAATCCTAGAATTAGAAAGTTTCTAAAAATAGAAAACAAACCCTAACAGAAAACAAAACAAATTAGAAAGAGATTACCAATTTAGAAAGTCTATATTAGGATCCTACAAAACAAGAAAGTTAGGTTAGTTTCTGAAAATTAAAAAGAAAAACCTAATCCTAAAATTAGAAAATATAAAAACCTAATCTTAAACTAATCCCAAAACTGGCTAATCTTAGAAAAACGCAATCGTTAGTCCCCGATAATGGCGCCAAAAACTTGTTCACAACCCCAAGTGTAGGGTCACGATGTAGTAATAATCTCGGTAAAACCAAGGTCGAATCCACAGGGACTAATCTCGTGTGTTTTCTGAGAACAACTAGAACTAGAACTAGAAGAAGATGAAAACCTAATCTAGAATATGTGAGAGAATAATTGTGAAAAACTTAATGAAAACCTATGAAATTCAAAAGTGGGAAACTAGGGCTCCAAGGATCCACTTGTAGAGATCAGGGAGATCTATGCTTGATTCACGAACACAACTGGAATTAGAGTCCTATCTTCATCCAATTGGAAGATATCTCATTAAAATCAAATCTGAACTTCCTTTGAGCTAGTTCTCAATGGATGAGAGGTATGAGAACTAGAATTGATACCATCACAAAACCATGCCCAGGAGACAGAGTAAACAATAAAATTTACCAATCCACAACCAATCTGAGAGAATTATGAGAATTAAGGAGGATTCCATCATCTAACCATGCCCATGAGACGATGGTGAACAACAGAATTTCCTAAAATCATGAATCTTAATAAAAAGAACATATTCAAAGCTATCGTAAATTCATTGTAATTTAAGTCACAACAAATCATAAAATAAACTGAAAGTATTTCTTATAATCAAACTAAGATCAAAGAGAGTTCAACCAACATGAATCAAAGCAATCGAAAACTACCCATCACGCTACAAGCTTCACCTCTTAGCCCTAGCTAAGAGGTTTAGCCAACCAAAGACATGATTGAATTAGAATCTCTTAGGAAAAAAATCAAGGAAAGGGAAAGGAAAAACTCTTCAAGAAGGCCCGTCTACGCCTCTGCTCCCTGCTGCTCTTCGTGCTCACGTCCGTTCTCCTTTCGCTTCCACCTTCTGGTCCTCCTGCTTCCACACGTCCTTCCTCTAGATCACTGGGCATGGGCGTCCTTTTATATTGGTGTAGTGATGCTTTCAGACTCTTCTTGCGAAAACTTTCACAAGTCCGGTTTGCAGAACCTAGTTCCTACACAGCGAAAATAGGGATAATGTCTTGTGTCCGATCGAGATTGGTGTGATATTTAGTCCACTCCAGATA
Source organism: Magnolia officinalis (assembly GCA_021015155.1). NCBI lineage: Eukaryota > Viridiplantae > Streptophyta > Magnoliopsida > Magnoliales > Magnoliaceae > Magnolia > Magnolia officinalis. The sequence goes on from JAJHSJ010000011.1 coordinate 40,088,248, forward strand.
ATTGTTTAAGGAATCCACTCCCTTCATCGGCTCTGTAGGGCCACGTTAGGCCATGGGCCAAAAGATGAAGGAATTCCAAGTCTTTGGTGGGTCACAACCCCCTGATAATCCAAGGCTTTCCGTGTTTAAATATGACTAAAATCACGTACAAAATACACATGATTGGCTAGCCATCGTAACAAGGTACGTGTTTTACTATGGCATCTGGTGGGGTCCACTATGGTGATCTTTTCAGAAATCCGCTCTCTATACTAACTTTAGCTCGCTATGTGGGCCCATGGCCCCAAGTTTGAAGTAGATTCGAACTCTAAGTGGCTCACACCATCATCCAGCATGAGGACGGCATTAGCCATTGGTGGAAAATTAGTTACATAGATTTTTAGTTTCATGAATGACTGGGGCGAAGGTGGGGTCCGCTGTGATGTTTGGTGAGTAATCCACTCCGTTCACCAGAGCTGCGAGGTTATTTTATGCTATGGGCTCGAATATGAACCAGATCTGAGCCTTTAGTAGCCCACACGTTGCAAAACATCCGAGTGAAACTCACACGTAGAACTTATGTGGGTTTGGCATGCAATGCTGGTTGTGTAAACATAGGCTTTATAATTAGAAATTTACCCTTCTCTTTTGTTACAACTTCTGTCGTCCGTATCTCCTGACTGCACCGTGCAAATGAGATGAAATTTCACCAGTACTTGTTACTTTTCACGCTCTTTCTAACGCCTAAGTTTGAGCCTTGATCACTCATAGATGACTCGGATGTCTTTTTAACGGAAAATACCACTCCGAAGTCTAAAGACAATGTTTTATACACCTAATAAGGAAGTTAGTCGGTAGTCTTGGAATGCACCCTAAGATCTTCGAAATGATCGATTTATTATGATATTCGGGTCGCCCGTTTGGGGGATCCACATACGATGAAGGGTCAGATGTCATGCTAAAAATAGGAAGACTTGATAGTTGGTATTCTAGTCATGTATCTGGGTGATTGAGCTGTCAGTTTTGTAAATGGATGAATACAAGGCAGATTTTTGGAGTGATTAGGGGTTGAGTCCAAAATTGAGTCCTATCCAAGATCAGGTGGGCCCTAAATCAGTGATTATCGACAGATTGGATGATCTGTCCACTGGCTTTGGTGATTCTCAAGCGTTAAATCTATGCTTTTAACATCCTTTTCAATCCAAGCTCTTGAATTCACCCTGAACACAAACATGATTAAAATAGAACATTAAGCATTATCATGTGCATAAAACCAAGTAATAAGTGGGGTCTGATATGCAATATTTGACCCTCAACAGTAAGCTCCTCATATTGTACGAGGGGATGTAGAGATCAGATAGTTAGTTTACTATGATCGAGTAGTCTAAACTCAAAGGGGACGGTCATATATCATTAACTAGGGGTAAAAAGTTGATTGAACGGTTGGTTATTATTCACAACCCAAGTGTAGGGTCGCGATGTAGTAATAATCTCGGTGAAACTGAGGTGGAATCCACAGGGACTAATCTTGTACGTTTCTGAAAGTAATTAGAACTAGAAGAAGAATATCTAAATTAGAAATTTGGAATAAACGAAATAATTGTGAATATTGTAGATTGAAGTTGTGAATTTAAAGGTGGGAACTAGGGTGCCAAGGATCCACTTGTATCTACCTTACTTGATTCAAGAGACACAATTGGAATCAGAGTCCTATCTTATCTAATTGGAAGAAGAGATGATCAAATCTATGAACTTTTCATTGAACTAGCCTCAATGGATGAGAATTGTGAAGATTTGGACGGGATTCTGTCACCCAACCATGACCAAGAGACGATGGCAAACAACGGGATTTACCAATCCCACAATCTCAAATAGAAAAAGAAGATATTCAAAGCTATTGCAGCGTCTACTGTAATTTAAGTCACAATAAACCATTGAAAACTGAAAATATTCCTTAAAATCAACTAGAAATCAATGAAGTTCAACATAAACATGAATCAAAGCAAAGTAAACATCTCAATCACGCTACAAGCTTCACCTCTTATCCCTAGCTAAGCAGTTTAACTAACCATAGATATGATTGAACTAAGAACTCTTAAACAAAATATGAAAAACAACTAAGGAAGAACAAGAAAAACTCTTGGCAGCGGCTCTCCACCCTTTTGGCTCCACTCCTTAAACCCTAGAAGATACCTAGGAACGTCTTAGGGACTCCTATTTATACTTATGAAGCTACACCTTATGCACCGACTTGGAATTTTCGCAATCTGATCGTGAAAGCATCTTAATTTATGCAACCTCGTTACGCATTGGTCGAACCGAAGTCGAGTCCGAATTTGGAAAGGATTCTATTTCAGCAGTTGCCCGATTTTGGTCGGACCGAGATGGGTTCGGTCGGACCTAACTTAAGCTGTCGGTCGGACCAAATTAATCTTCGGTCAAACCAAATTAACTCTAAAATTCATCGTTCTTCATTGGAGCTTTTTGTGCACTTTCGGTTGCACCAAATCCTCCTTTCGGTCGAACCAAACTGGGTTTCGGTCGGACCGAATTGTCCAACAGTTGGACTGAATTAGCTTCTAAATTTCATCGTTGACTGTTGGACTATTTTGTACGATTTCGGTCGGACAGAACATGGGTTCAATCGAACCAAACTTGTTTGTTTTCTGTTACAGATTCTGCGATCTTTCGAGTCATTTCTTCAGTTTTTATACTTGGTTTTTTGGATCCTTAGCATGTGAACTCTTCATTCTTGGTCTCTTAAGATCCCTCCTTTGCCTTGGTGATTCTTAAGCATTAAATTTATGCTTTAAGCATTCTTTTCAATCCAGACTCTCAGATTCACCTTGCAACACAAACATGTTCATAAAACCAAGATATAAATAGGGGAGAATATGTAATATTTGGCACTCAACAATTATGATGGAAAAGTGAGAATACTTGGATACATGATGTTCATATCTTAGAAATCAATGGTCGGATGACTTGATATATGGATGAAGATTAGTCCTAACGGTCAAATTCAGGTTAGAGAATAGATGTATAGTTAGGATAGGCAAAATTGGTGACATACACACATATATACTAAATTAAATTTCATGGTAACACTCGAGAACTTTCAACACTCGAGTATTGAAATGTTCGGGGTGTTACAATTAACACTAATGCTCTTGGAATTTTAACGGCTTGAGTTCAGAATCACGCTCAAGAATTTCGGGTGTTAATAATATAATAACTGAATGCTTCGAAATTTAAACTTTTTTTAAAAATTTATTTAGATCATATTTATGAAGGTATTATTCACGAGAATAAAACCAAGCATACTAAAATTCTTATTCCCTTTAAACATAAAAGTTCAACTAATCATTTATTACTCACTCAGGTGAAAGCTTATTACAAATATCCAAATTTATAACATGAAACGTAAATAAAGCTAAACTAAACTTAAAACATTAACAAGATAATCCATGTCAATAGTAGTCTTTCATAGGGAGACCATGCATCGCCTATATCTTAAACCTGTATAACACCTGCATCATCTATATGGTTGGAGAGGGTCAATGCCCTACTCATAGTGATTGTTATCCTTCAAGATCAACACAATTCAACTAATTTCTCAATGTAAAACAATATAAGGGTTCTGATACTTTTCGTACTCCACCACTGTGAATGGTATCGATACATGCAACCAATCTACATGAATGCATGCCTAGCATAGTGTGTGTGACTCATCATACATAGTGATCACCTCATTGTGGAATATAATTTATAAAAATTCGTCTCGCTCCGCACCCATAATTATGGAGATTCATTAGCGTGCCCAACACTATTGTAGATTTACGTGAAGATCCGGCTCGCTCCACACCCATAATTATGGAGATTCATTAGCGTGCCCAACACTATTGTTGATTTATGTGAAGACCTTAAGATGGCACAACTCATGGATTGGATGAATTACGCAACATAATTTGTTAATGAAGTGATTAATTATGATATCCAATCCCATAAAGATGATGTAACACGTGTAACGGATTACTGACATTGATGTGTGCACCACTACCTAAATCTAAGGATTTACGTGTCAACTAAAAAGGTCATTATCCAGAGTGCATTACGTCCACGATAAATACATATAAGTAACTATTGTGAGACCTTTAACACTCACATGTATTAATAGGAAAATAAGTCGAATCATGAGTGTCACGCCCCAAACTCGAAAACCAGACTCACAAAATTTCTGATCGCTGAATCCGATGCCAACAGCCTCTGTAGTACCCCATTCTCGGCTCCCGGCATCCATACACAAGGAGGATTTTCAACATGAATTTGATTCGCAGTAAGCATAACCATAAGCATAACCCACAATAACAACCACAAGAAATATCACCACATATCCACTATGATAAAAAACTTTAAAGTACAATGTGTATAAAGGGAAATACAATAATAATAAAGCCAAAATTCCGGAAGCTCTACAGCATGCTCCTGCTCCTGAACGGCTACTGCCTAGCATCACCTGCACACAATGGTCATGTATAAGATTATAAAAAGCTTAGAGGGTGGTGAAAGTGTGTGCATATTGTAGAAATGCATATTTGCAATATCAGAGTAATACGAAAATGTCGGTAAGTCCATGAATGTCATCAGCCATACCAAGGCTATGCAATGCAAGGCATGAATGTTATTGGTCATACCAAGGACATATGATGCAAGGCCTACATAGCCAATATCATGAATAAAATGTAGCTCAAGCTTACCAATCTGCACCATATATCAGTACGGTTCCTCTGCATAATCACCGGGGTCTAGTACACTCTACACCACATCACCGCCCACTAGATGCGCAACCGTGCAAGTGGAAGAGACCTCACTATCCGCCTACCAATATTGGTCCGGCCTATCGATAGAGGACCCATTTACGAGTTGATCAGACTCAGCCTAATATTACCCCTACCCTCGGGCGGATAAGGCCACACCCCTTTCTAACCAACCACGACACAGTGGGAGACGCGGTCTAATGGTATACGACCCTCGTGCGCTCATGTATCCACTCGGTCTCGACGTTGGAGTCATCCTCTAGTACCATCGGGTTTAGGAATTTTCACCCAGGGACATCTATGGCACCCCGATGCTAGAATAGTATTTTCGGTGTCCAATCCTACCATCCATGATATTCCAGTGGAGGTTACGGCCCTGATGTCGCTAGGGCGTACAGCAATCACATCACACAATGCAAGATGCATGGGTCACACAGTCCAATCATGAGTCAATCCTACGCATATCGTGCGCTCATGTGGGACAACTCCGCCTATTAGAAAGTCCCATGAACAACCTGCCCAATGGCATATGCAATGATCAAACCACATCTCATCACAAGCATATAGATAATGCATATAGGCATGTATCATGATACTATGCTATCACATTCTCACATCGGCATCGATAATCAGCATCGATAATTAGCTTATAAGCAAGGCGGGGTCCATAAATGGACTCCAAGATTAGAACAATCCTACTAATGACCGATGGGGGCCTAACATTAAGGGTTACCCCAATATGAATAGATGGGTCATGCACATATCAATGGGGCCCAATAATTAAGGTCAACCCATTTGAGAAGGATGAGAATGGGCCTAATAAGGGCCTAAGGGAAGGTCACAATGTGCACATTTAATCACTATTGCCCATCAATGTGGACATTTAACCAACATCGCTCCCAAGGAGTGGTCCACATAGAACCTAACATATAATGGGCCCATAGCCTCACACATGGGCCCAACATGCATCACGATGGGCCTCACTCAAAGGTCACAAATACATCGCAATGGGCCTCACCAAAAGGGCCATATATACATCATTCTGGGCCTCACACATGGGTCACATACACATCACATCGGGCCTCAGACGTGGGCCACAATTACATCACAATGGGCCTCCTCATATGGGCCTCAAAACACATCATAGTGGGCCTCAAACACGAGCCTCAAAACATGCCACAATGGACCTCATATTTGGGCCTCAAATACATCATAAAGGGCCTCTCATATGGGCCCAACATACATCACATCAAGGTGGGGCCCACACATCAATTAGAGGTCATTTTAGAACATGTCTAAAAATAAATCCCATCGAAAGATCATCTGGACCATACCACAAATAACAGTGGAGATAATGATTTTCACCGTTTAAATTCATGGGGCCCATTATTTTATTTTCCATCCAACCTGATCATAAGGTCATAAAGACTTGGATTAAGAGGAAAAATAAATTTCATATTGATCCAAACTTCCGTGACCCCAAAAAGGGTTTCAATGATGGACGTTCACTCTACACTGTTTTCTGCGGTGTGGTCCACCTGATCATCAGATCTGCTTCATTTTTGTCCCAAGCCTTAAGATGAGCTTGCCAAATGGATGAACGGTGAAACACATATATCACGGTGGGTCACCCAAATGAACGGTGGATATACAACATATCCATTAGGGTGGGGGCCACGCGGTGTGGCCCACCATGAAATATTATATATATATATATATATATATATATATATATATATATATATATATATATATATACACACACACACACACACACACACACACACACACACACACACACACACACACACACACACACATCTAGTGGGCCCCACGTGGGTGTGGCCTACCAAGATATTATATATAAATATTATTATTTTTTAAAAAAAGGATGTCAGCGTCCATGCCTTGGACGGACGGCCTGGATGCAAGATACATACATCATGTGGGTCCACCGTCCAGGAGGCTGGACGGTGTTGATAAATCACATGCATCACAGTGGCCCCACGTCCAATGGGCCACACGTTTAGATCAAGCTGATTCTTATGTTTCCCTTCATCTGGGGCCTACAAAAAGGCAGCAGCTAGGTGGCCTCATGATCGGACGATCAGGATCATCTTGCATCATGGTGGGCCACAAGGCATCACAAAAAGAGAGAGAAAGAGAGAGAGAGAGAGAGAGAGAGAGAGAGAGAGAGAGATGTGAAGGGGAGGGACCCCGCCACTATTGGGCCTTCCCTTATACAATTCATACATCAAGTGGGCCCTTAAAACAAAAATCAAAGGTAGATCACCCACCGATCGACCTTCTTCTTGGATCTATGGCAAGCTAAGCACCTAGGCTTTCCCTTTGATGGTGGAAGATGAAGATTGAAGGGTGGAGATGGGAGATAGGGTGGTAGGAAGTGGGCCACACTATTGTATCTCCATGGGAAGCTTGGATGTTTGGCTCTCTCTCTTGGGTTGCTTGAGAAATGATTTGGGAGAGAGAGAGAGAGAGAGAGAGAGAGAGAGAGAGAGAGAGAGATGATGTAAGAGTGAGAGGGATGGGTGTGATGGGTGTACTTGACTAGGTATGGGTTGCTTTGACTTTAGGTGAGAGAGGGATGGGTGTTGTACTTGATTAATTGATGGAATTGATTTGACATTTGGTAGAGATTCTCTTGCGTGGCATTTTTCTTAAAATAAATGCGGGCTCAAATCTCCTGGCCTGGGTATCGCATCGGTGCGCAAGACGCGGCGTTGGAACTGTGGCGACGGCGCGGTCGCTAGGGTACAAGTTTCGAGTCGAGCTGATATAGATCTTTGGGATGTGACTTAAGGTCATGCGCAAATACTAATTACAGGTCGCGGTTTGCCGGAATTCGACCGGAAGGACCACGAAAGCCTATAAAACAGTACGGTTTAGGATACGGGCCTTACAATGAGAGTTTTGGAATTCCAAGATACATGCACAAGACTTAAAATAAGGGAGGTAGCACAAGGCTAATCTAATAAAAGAGAAAAGTAGCAATAAGTTAACTCAACAAAAAAGAAGAGTACCATTAGACAAACTTAACAAAAATAAGGAGAGATGAACAAAATTCAACTCATACAAAGTGGAAACACGTGTCGCTCTCAAAATTTGGCGAATAGTATGGCTTGTATCCATCACTCATGAATTCATAAAAAGTCCAGTGGTATTTTCATGAAATAATTAATATAAAATTATAATAAATAAACCCCAATATGATAGAAGGTAGTCCACACACTTTAAAGTGAATTCATAAGCACAACAGTGTGATTTTGGATTAGACGAGTCACTCGATAACTTTAAGTTACTCCGAAAGTGAGTCCCACTGCCCTAAGGTTTAAAATATGGATTTTAGGTCAGATTAATGTATTAAAATTATAATATTTGCAGACAACTAACCGGTTCATTGGATGCACAAAATATGTATTGTTCAGGGTGCGAACATGTGTAGTTTCACGATTTAAAGCGTAGTTTTTTTATCCAACCCACAAAATATGTCCAACATAATTCAAATGATATATAAACATAATTCCAAATGAATTAACAATTCATCATAATCCAACAACTTATTAACCTGAAAATCATAGTAAAAATCAAACTATACACAATTTACCATGAAAATAAAAGAACTATGTGTTCACAACCCCAAGTGTAGGATTGCGATGTAGTAATAACTCATGAGAACGAGGTCGAATCCACAGAGACTAAACTTGTACGATTCTGAAAAGAACTAGAACTAAAACTAGAAGAAGATCTAAATTTGAATTCTGAAATAAAATAGAGTACTTGTGAATAATGTTTAAATTATCAATTAAAGGTGGGAACTAGGGTGTCAAGGATCCACTTGTAGCTATTAAGATGCTACCTTGCTTTATTCAATAAACATAATTAAAATTGGAGTCATATCTTATTCAATTGGAAGATAAACTAATTTAAATCAAATCTGAACTTTTAATTGACCTACTTCTCAATGGAGGAGAATTGTGAAGATTGGAAGGGATTCCATCACCCTACCATGCCCAAGAGACGATGGTGAACAAAGAGATTTACCAATCTTACTATCTCAAAACAGGAAAAGAAGATATCCAAAGCTATCACAACATCTATTGTAATTTGAGTCATAATAAATCATAGAAAACTAAAAATATTCTGTTAATATTAAACTAGAAATCAATGAAGTTCAATAAGAACAAGAATCAAAGCAAAATAAACATCCCAACACGCTACAAGCTTTACCTCTTAGCCATATCTAAGAGGTTTAGCCAACCATAAACATGATTGAAACTAAGTCTCTTAAACAAAGCATGAAAAATAAATTAGGGAAGAAAAAAAAAACTCTTTGGCGGCTGCTCCACCCTTTATTATGCTCTTTGAGACCTTTCCAAACTCTCGAAGATGCTTTGAAGCATTCAAGGAAGTCATATTTATAGTTGTGGAACTCCAACTTTCGCACCTAGTTGGAAAATTCTAAAAACCACCTCAAATTTACGCACTCTCCGCAGTTTGCTAAATTAAACTTCACTCCATACAGTTTTCCAAAATATACTTCACTCTGTACATCTAAAATAGACTTCGAGTTTCAGAATATGCTTTTTCAGGACAATTTAATAAATATGTTTGTTTTCAGGATAATTTCAGGATTCCTTTTCTTCACTTCAAATCTTTGATTCTCTTCATTCATCACTTGGTTTTCCAAAATTTTTGGCATGTGAATTCTTCATTAATGACTTCTAAATCTTCAAATCTTCATTTAGTAATCTTTTGATCATAAATCTTCCTTTTGGCATCAATTTCACCTTAAGCTCTAAAAATCACCTCACACATGAAAACATGCATAATTAAATCGATTAAGCACTATTATGCTTATAAAACCAAGGTATAAATAGGGAGAAATATACAATATTTCACACCCAACACTATGTCTAAAATCAATTTAAATTTGTGTAAACTTAAATGAATCCCTTACCTTAGCCTTAGATGCAAACCATATATAGATCTTGATGTATTACACGAACTACGACGTTGCTTGAGTAAGAGGGAGACACCACACGTGTGGAGAAGGAAGATAATCGACAGGTTTAGACGTCTCTCTCTCTCTCTTTCTTGATTTGATACATGTACGAGCGGATGTAGAGATCAAGTAGTTAGTATACTATGATCAGGTGGTCCAAACTCAAAGTGAACGGTCGGATATCTTTACCTAGGGGCGAATAGTTGAATGAATAGTTGTTTATGATGGACAAGTGAGAATAATTGGATATATGATGATCTTATCTTAAAAATCAACGATAAAGTGACTTGATATATGGATGAAGATTATTCACAACGGTCAAATTCAGGTTAGAGAATAAATATAAGGTTAAAATATGATAAATTAATGATATTCACATGTATATACTATATTAAATTTCATGGTAACGCTTGAGAACTTTCAATAATCAAGTATTGAAATGTTCAGAGTGTTACAATCTACCTCCCTTAAATAAAATTTCATCCCCAAAATTTAATTACTTCTACCATGTATACGGAGTCATTATATTTAAGTTTTTACCGTATTCCTCATGATGTATATATATATAGATGTGTGTGTGTGTGTGTGTGTGTGAGGGGGGGGGGGGGGGGGGGGGCGCTATATAAGAGCGTATAATTGGCTACATGAAATCGAGGCGCCGTAAACAACAACGAAGAATAAAAATAAAAATAAAAATAAATGAAAATATGTGGAAAAGAATTTTTTATTTCTCATAATCGGCTAATTACAGAGAATAATACAAAAATTCTCTCTTTGCAAAATTTTTGAAATAAAGCAAATAAAAATAAGAAGCAAAAAAAAAAAAAAGGTATTTTGCCAATTGTCCATTTCAAAAGTCGGGTCCTTCATTTGTTTAGCATAGTAGCCAAACCATCAAATTTTGGCCACTGCCCATAAAGAGCATCATCCTTGCAGAAGACCGCCACCACAAAAGTCCGAGAGAGAGAGAGAGAGAGAGAGAGAGAGAGAGAGAGAGAGAGAGAGAGAGAGAGAGAGAGAGAGAGAGAGAGAGAGCGCAAAGGGACACCCTAACATGAAGCTTGAAAGTAGCAAGAAAAGAAAGAAATTCGAGCTAAGTGACGAGGAAGTATGTTGTGAAGCGTTATTTATAAATGGTCTTGACTGTCAAAGCTCTTGCCTAGCCATTAATAATAAATGATTTCCAACACATCATTATTATGCACGACAACCAAACGTGAACCGCGTGACACCATGTGTCAAGCGTCGGAGCGACTGCCAAAGCCGAAGTAATATTACATCCCTTCACATCCTCCGGATATAAAGTGATGTGGGAGGGTATTATTTACACCTATCCTGGTGCAGTTCATATGGCATAATGAAATGTCGTCACGTGTCATGTGAGACCCGTATCCTAGCCCGTACTCTTCTATAGGCTTCCACGGTCCTCACGGTCCAATTTCGACGACCTGCGATGCATAGATAGTATTGCACGCAACCTTAAGTCGTATCCCATATTCCAAAGTTGGCTCGACCCAAGACTTGTACCCTAGCGACTGCGCCATCACCGCGGTTCCGATGTCACGTCTTGCACACCGAGGTGATACCCGAGACAGGAGATGTGGGCCCGCGTTCAGTTTGAGGAAAACACCGCGCAATTGCAAAACCCAATAGAAATCACATCAATCATGTCAAGTACATATCCCATCAATCACCTCAAGCAAGTACAACCACCCCTCCCCTAAAGTCATCTCTCTCTCTCTCTCTCTCCTCTCTCTCTCTCTCTCTCTCTCTCTCTCTCTCTCTCTCTCTTTCTCCAGACATCAAGTACACCCATCACACCCCATCACTCACCCATCCCTCTCTCTCTTAGAACCTCTCTCTCTCATCTCTCTCTCATTCTCCCAAGCAACCCCATAAGCACCCAATGTCTAAGCATTTCCATGGGAGAGAGGAGAAGCTAGTGTGACCCACCTCTCTACCACCCAATCCAACCGTCTAATCTCCATCATCCTCCGTCAAAGTCGAAGCCAAGGAGTCTGACATTCCATCAGACCAAGAAGATCGAATGGTGGGTGATTTCATGACTTCCACCGTTGATTTTATTGTGATTTGAGGACCCACATATGGTGGGACCCATCTTGATGTATGCATTATATAGGGAGGGCCCATAGTGGCGGGGTCCCTCCCCTTCTCACATCTCTCTATCTCTCTCTTTCCATGTTGATGGCCCACCTTGATGATGCATGAATTGATCCACGCCATGCATTTACTGGACCATACAGATGTCCAAAGAGGGACCAATCTCACTGCCATGTCCAGCCGACCTACCTTGTTGTCCATTCCCCGGCCGGCATGGACGAAGGGATAACACAAATATCAACTTGCTTATACTTTAGTGGGTCACATGTACGTGGGCCCGCCCATGATGTATACGTTGTATCTAGGGGTGTACACAAACTGGGCTAGCCCGGTTAGCTCGCTCGACCCGGCCTGAAAAAGCCAGACTCGGCCTCACCTGAAACTGAGTTCGGGTCAGGACGGGCCAATTTTCTAGGCCCGAAAGTGAGTTCAGGCCGAGTTCGAATACCTCCCAGGGCCCGACTCGGTCCGAAATCCGACTCGCCCTGGCCCGACCCGTGTATGACTGTATTTAATTTATATAAATGTTTTATTTTATGCTTTGTTAAATGTATGTAAATGTCCTAACTAGTTAGATTTTTTGTGGAGTCTATAGTTCAACTATCTAAACCGTTGATCGAGGGCCTTGTAATGGGACACAGATTACCTGCCAAAGCCCTTCTCATGAACTTACTGTAAGGTTCGAAACTGGCCCGAACTCAGGTTCGAAACTGGCCCGAACTCGAAGGTTCGAAACTGGCCCGAACTCGTGCCGAGCCCGGTTCGGGCTGGAGACGTTAGCCCGGTGACCAGGCCCGGTCGGGTTCGGGCCTTGTGTGGCTGTTGAACTGGCCTGGACGGGCTGAGGCCAGTTCGACTCGGCCCGACCCGTGTACACCCCTAGTTGTATCCACACCGTCCATAGTCTGGACAGTGGACACCACCGCTGACCGACCTTCCAAATCAGTGGGACCCTCATGATGTGTATGTTGTATACACACCGTTCATCCTTTTTGCTGGTGGGCCACATCTATGGACCCCACCCTGATGTATCTGTTGTATCTGCACCGTCCAGAACGTTGGGCGGTGACATTCACCTTAGTAGAATGTGTGAGATTCACACCGTTAAATCATGGGACCACCGTGATATGTGGTTCATCCATGCCGTCCGTCAACAACGTCCAGGACCTGGACATTAAAATAATAATAATAATAATAATAATACATATAATATTATATAATATGTATATATATAATATAATGTAATATAATATATTATATATAGCTGGTGGCCCACGTGGGACCAACCAGATGCATCTGGTTCATCTCTCATCCTCACCATCCATTGAATTGGACAGTGGGAATCCACCTTTGATACGTGGGACCACCACGTCATGTGTGGATTTCATCCACGCTGTCCGTCCATTGATCTAGACCATGGACCACACTATGATTTATGTGCTTTATCTCCACCGTCCAGATTGCTGGACGGTGGATTGCTCGGTGATGCAAGTATTCATCAACACCATTCATTTGAGGGTGGACCCCACCATAATGTAACTGTTTTATCTATACCGTCCATCTGGGGACCCCGCCAGCCATAGTTGCTGATGACGTCAGCAAGTTCGGTGGGACCCACTGCTATGATGTCGTTAGCAAGTTCTTGGGGTCCCGCTGATGCTTGTGTTATATCCAAACCGTCCATCCGGATAGTGAGTTTGTCTTAAGGCTTGAGATTAAAAATAAGACAGATCTATTTATCAAGTGGACCACACTGCAAATATCAGTGGGGGATTGAATGGCTACCATTGAAACCCGTTTGGGAGCACCGAAGTTTTGGATCAATATGAAACTTGTTTTTCCTCCTAATTCAGGTCCATGTGACCTTATGAACATATTGGATGGAAAATAAACGTTATGGTGGGCCCGATGAATGGTTAACAATGAAAATCATTATCTCCACTACTGTTTGTGGTATAGTCCAGATGATCTTTTGATATGATTGGGTAATACTCTAAAATGATCTCCTAAAATAAATGAATGGTGTAGATGGCGCGGCCCATTGATGTGGCCCACTTGATGTATATGAGGCCCATTGGTGCGACCCATTGATGAGGCCCACCTTGATGTATTTGTGGCCCATCCATGAGGCCCACCTTAATAAATTTGCAGCCCATTCGTGAGGCCCAATGTGATGTATATATGGCCCATGTTTGAGGCCCAATATGATGTATACTCGACCCATGTGTTGGGGCCCATTGTGATGAATCTGAGGCCCATGTATTGCAGCCCTTTGATGTATGTGAGGCCCATATGATGAGGCCCAATGTGATGTATATGAGGCCTATTGTGATGTATCTGAGGCCCGTGTATTGCGACCCTTTGATGTATGTGAGGCCCATATGATGAGGCCCAATGTGATGTATATGAGGCCTATTGTAATGCATTTGAGGGCCAGGCGATGGAGCCCATAGTGATGTGTATTAGGCCCATGTGAGCGGCCCATGTGAGCAGCACATAGTGATGTGTATTAGGCCCATGTGAGCGGCCCATAGTGATGTGTATTAAGCCCATGTGAGCGGCCCATAGTGATGTGTATTAGGCCCATCTGAGTGGCCCATAATAATGTGTATTAGGCCCATCTGAGCGGCCCATAGTGATGTGTATTAAGCTCGTGTGAGCGGCCCATAATGATGTGTATTAGGCCCGTGTGAGCAGCCCATAGTGATGTGTATTAGGCCCATGTGAGCGGCCCATAGTGATGTGTATTAGGCTCGTGTGAGTGGCCCATAGTGATGTGTATTAAGCCCATGTGAGCGGTCCATAGTGATGTGTATTAGGCCCATGTGAGCGGCCCATAGTAATGTGTATTAGGCCCGTGTGATGCGGTCCACTTGATGTATGAGACCCTTGTGTAAGGCCCATTGTATTGTATGTAGCCCATTGTGATTGTATGGGGCCCGTTGTGATGTAATCATGGCCCTTGTGTGAGGCCGCGAGCTCACTATATGTTTGGCTCTATGAGGGCCACTCCTTAGGAGCAATCTTGGTTAAATATCCACATCGATAGGCAATGATGGTTAAACGTCCACATTATGACCTTCCCTTAGGCCTTTGTTAAGCCAATTGTCAAGGCCGATTATCGGGACCGCTTTTCGAGGTCGATTGTCGAGGCCAATTGTCGAGGCCGATTGTCGAGGCCGATTATTGAGGCCGGTTATTGAGGCTGATTGTTGAGGCCAATTGTCGAGGCCGATTATCAATACCCGTTATTGATACTAATTATCGGTATGTGAAGCATAGCATCATGATACATGTCCATACGCATCATCTGCATATTTTGTTATGAGATATGGTTGACCATTGCATATGTAACACCCCAAACTTTTCAATACCCGTGTATTGAAAGTCCTCGAGTGTTACCATAAATTTAGCTTATTATATATACGTGTACGGTACCAATCTACTTAACCTAACCCTACATCCATCCTCCAACATGAATCTGACCGTTAAGAATGATCTTCATCCATAAATCAGGTCATCCGACCATTTGGCCCTCGCAGAGTTCGCTTACAATAATAGTTTCAAGTCCAGCATTGGCATGGCACCTTACGAAACTCTTTATGGTCGCCCCTGCCGAGCTCCGTAGTGTTGGGCAGAAGTAGGAGAACGAAGTTTGTTAGGACCTAAGCTCGTCTAGGTTACCACTCAGGTAATCGATGTTATTCGAAAATGTTTGCGCACAGCCCAGAGCAGGTAGAAAAGTTATGCAGACAATCGATGACACAACCTGGAGTTTGCGAATGGCGATCATGTATTTCTGAAAGTTTCACCTATAAAGGGTTTGATGAGGTTTGGACATAAAGGAAAGCTTGCACCTCGTTTCATTGGATCTTTCGAAATCTTGGATCGCGTGGGAATCATAGCGTACCGCCTTGCGCTACCTACTGCATTGATGGGTATCTACAACGTCTTCCACGTATCTATGTTAAAGAAGTACACACCGGATGAGTCGCACATTGTTAGCTGGGAGCAGATTGAATTTACAGATGATGCTTCTTACATCGAGGAACCTATCCGCATCCTAGATCATAAGGAGCAAGTCCTACGGACAAAGATTATACCATTGGTCAAGGTCCTTTGGACCCATCATGGAGAAGAAGAGGAAACTTGGGAACGAGAAATAGAAGTCATGGAAAAGAACCCTCACTTGTTCAACAACACGCCACAGGTAATTTCGAGGAAAATTTTCTTTAAGAGGGGTAGATTGTAACAACCCCAGTCCTAGTAGATAATCCTAAACACTTCTGCATAGAAATATCTTCACAGGGAAGGTGGTGAATGATAAGAGACACGGTAAAATACATTGACTCATCTTATTTAAGATAAAAGTATTGAATTTCAGGGATGAAATTCTTTTTACGGGGAGTAGATTGTAACACCCCGAACTTTTCAATACCCGAGTATTGAAAGTCCTCGAGTGTTACCATAAATTTAGCTTATTATATATACATGTACGGTACCAATCTAGTTAACCTAACCCTACATCCATCCTCCAACATGAATCTGACTGTTAAGAATGATCTTCATCATAAATCAGGTCATCCGACCGTTGCCCACGTAGTTTGACATGTGTACCTTCCTTTAACTAAATCGGTGAATAAGTCTTATTCTATAATGATTTAAATATAAGTCCTTTTGTAATAATTGTTTAGAAAATGACCTATAATCATCTAGAACCGTTATATTTTACAAAACTCTCAGATCAGCAATAATTACGAAAATGCCTTCAACCTATACCCTGAATTCAAATTCACATGGTTCTCATGATCCATTTCATGTGAAATTTTATACCTATCCTAATTATTATAAATTAACCGTACACACCAAATTTCAGCCCTTAGATCACATTAAATTAGCTACTTGATCTCTACATCCGTCCATACACTTATTAGATCAAGATTTTGATCCGGTCATCTTGTTCACACCGTATGAATATGCTTAACCTACCATTATAATTACAAGACGAGAAAGCTACACATGTGAGAAAGTCACTCGAACCTAACAATATACATGTCCTACCACTAATTACTCCAGAAACACACTTTATGACCATCTGTATATGAAATTGACCGTACTTCCACCTACATAAATGGTCAGAGTGCTAATCACCAAGTCTCCCTATTTTTAGCTAGTCATCTGACCGTCCATCATGTTTGGATCCGCCAAACGAGCCACATGAATATCGCAGTGAACCGACCATCATAAAGATCTTAGGACATAGGTCGAAACTACCCGATAACTCGTCGATCAAAGGTGTACAAATATTGTTTCTAATTTTGGAGAGTGTTAGCCAATAAAAGAGCATCTCCGCCATCCTTGACAGATCAGGCCCCAAATTTAATCGGTTGAGAGATCTTAAGAAATGAAGATGATTGGTAAAGTTTCACTTCTTTTGGATGGCACAGTAGGGAGGAACGGATGACAGAAGTTACAGCAAGGGGAAGGGCAAATTTGTAAATACCAAGTACATGGCAACCATGTACTAAGGAAGATGGGATTAAATGGTGAATGACACCCCATGCATCAAAGGATTGTGTGGCCCACCTGGAAATCGGATCTGACTCAAACTTGGGGCTGTGGGCCACAACGACATGTAAAAAGTGGTGAATAGCATGGATTCTCCGAAAGATCATCACAAGTGAATCCACCAAATCAAACAAGATTGGCATCTTTTCGCACAAGCTAGCTGTGACTAAACCAAATGGAATGACGGGTTTCACTCCACTTCCCTACCCGCGTGTGGGTCACCTGATCAATGGATTCCCACCATATTTTGGTCCCTGGCCTAAAATAACCCTACAAAACTAATGAACGGATTAGATCTTTGGGAATGCCATCAAAATGGACCCTACTCAATGCTACAGTAAGTCACAACTCTCCAAGCTAGCAACCTTTGCGAGATAAGTATGTATTCAAATTCAAGATGAACTACCTCCGTTTCTTCCTCCTAAAACAATCACGTTCCAACTAGGATAGCATTAACAAATCTCACCACTCCATATGGGATGATCCCTACCCTCAGTGGACCCCGCTAACTCAAGAACCAATTTGGAAAAGAAACTTTCTCACACGTTATAGCAATGGCCTTGAAAACCGTCCCTGTAACGATCTGTAGTTAGATTTGGGGTGTACCCCATTAGCATGGGCCACTTGAGTTTTGATATTGCACCACCCATAGTCAAATGGCTTAAATAGGACCCATAAAACATGACAGATGGTATAGATCTCACTAATCCTCACTGAAGGCCTAACATATTGGTGGTGCATGTACACATAATGTGTACACTCACGAGGATCGCAAAGACTAAGGCCAGCCCAGATTTCGCTTGAGATTTCAGCGAAGGAAATTCTCTACCTTCCGCATTTACGGACGATCGTCCGCTGGGACGAGTCGTGGCCCACCACGATCATCCCTAAGGTTGATCTGAACCATCCATTCAGTTAGTTACGCGACAAAACCCAAAACTCTAAAAACTGAAAGACTCTATACAACTCGTGGCGTGTGCACCAGCCGACACAAGGACAACCGTTTCCCATTGAAACCGGTAATGGCAATTGTTCTGCGATCAATAGTATGTCCCTTAGTGCAATCAGAACCGTCCAAATTCATCCTCAGGGGATTCCTAAGCCCGCCAAGGAGGCTGAATTGGGAGATACCTCGCCCCTGGATCGCTGGCCAATCCGTTCTCCAAAGGAGAAACCGCAACTGCCTTCTCTATGCACGAAACCGGGACTGCATAAGTCCAGCCAATCATCCGGTTGCATGAGGGATACACACGGGTCCTCATGTCTACAAAAGACCTCCGGTCCCACTAGTATAACCCATGACAGAAAGAAAAGAAGAAACGTGGGAGAAAGAGAAGATTGGAGGATTCAGGTAAAACCCCAGATCTGAACTCCAATTCACACCATTATTAGAATCTAGCCGTTCTCCCGTTAGTTGGATTCAAATCCTCCTGTTTTGATCGATATTTTAGTTCATCGCACGCAGTTTTCTGTTTTAAAATTTTGATTCCTGTTCCAGTGCAAATCTCTTGAAACTGGTTGCATTCGGCCACATCAAAAGGTCTGGCTCTCACTTCCTGATTTTGACATATAAACATCTAGCTTTTCATCCATTGTTATAAAACCCCTCTCTTATTAGTAATATTGCCAAATGAATCCTAATCTTGATAGATCCACATGGGGAGCATGGCATGATAGATCATGATAGATCCATATGGGGAGCATGGCATAATAGATCCAGGATCAAATCCATCCATCAGAACATCACCATTTTATTAATGCCTTCGCCCAAAAATCAGGTTGATACACTGGTCAGATGGGCCACAATATGCAAAAATGAATTATGCGGCCAATAAAAAAAATACTTGGCTAAAGTTTTCCATCCCACCAACCGACCTGGATGGGGTACTAGCTCTCTAGTAATCTGAGGGGCCCATATGATCTCTGGTTTGATCACTATACATATATTCCATGTGGAGTGTGGTCAACATTACCTGGATCTTACCTGTATCAATGTTCAACCCGGCTAGGTAATCTAAACCTTAGGTTGAGACCTTAACCCTAAATAATGTGTAAGCTTGAACCTAATTGTATAAATTTACAACTCATGATAGGGTTTTATTTTAAGGAAACATGCACTCCCTAGCAACACTGGTAGGCGATTCAAAGTATAAAGTGATGATTTTTCCCCTTAAGCTTTCCATTTCCAAATTGGTTTAAGTTATAGTCTTTATCAAATGTTAAAATTGTTAATTCATAGTATGGGATCTCTTATATGATTTATATATGATTTACGATTGATAATTGTGAAACATGATTGCATGTGATAGTTACTACATGATAGCTCTCATTTTAATTTATAGTTCACATCATGACCTGTTGTGATTATTATGCTTAACATATGCCTGTCATGCTATAGCGGTATATTTTCATATGAATTGTTGTAAGTCATTGTGGACCTACATTCACTACACTTATTAGTGGGTAAGCCCTCTGGTGTATGTGAACCTATACTTAGGATGTAACATGATGGAGTGTGGAATGGAATGAACCCGCAATTGGAGGTTATGTAGGACATGAGATTCCCTACTCAATTAATTTGATTGACCACTGATCGATGGGTTTCATTAAGCATCCTAAGGTGGGAGAAATCTCATGAGTCGGGGATGGTGGTAATGGGACACTATGCCCGAGCTGTCGGCCTACGCTGGGCTTTGAGCCCCGTAGTGACCATTGAGTTACTTAAATTGGTTGATTGTAATTGAAATAATAATGGTTTGACTAATTATGCATTCATAGCACATTGGCGATGACGGGTGGCTACTTTTGGATGTTGTAGCACGTGCCTTAGTATTATTGGGGTATCGTTTCGCTAGCTCCCAGACTATCGACTATCGGCCTATTTTAGGGTGACGAGCCCAAGTTCCGACTGGATGATCATTCCCAGGTCGATGATTGCATGGGTAACAAGCCCAAGTCTAACAGGATGAGCATCCCCAGGTCGATGTGCATTCACGCATCCATTCATTTAAATAAGACTGCATTTTGGTTGTTTTAAATGCTTGTTGTTTTTAACTATGCTTAGCTAAGGCGGCGGTGTGTAATCTTGAGGGAAATTCACACTGAGTTGGCCACTCATTCATCAAATATACAACCGTACAGAGTATGTAGGTGTAGATGGAGAGGAAGGTAGGACAGACCCTGATGGTATGATGGTGGAGCCTGAAAATGGATGTTATGAAGACGAACCGCAGCAAGAAGCGGTCGGTTGCTTCGATTTTAATTAGTAGTAGTACTCTTATGTTTGGTTTGATACATTGATACTTTTTAAATTTTGTAATAAGGCCCCCAGCTGAGTGGGCCAAATATTTGGGTTTATATGATATTAATCCATGCTCGCTTATGCAATCATACTCTGACTTTAATCTTTCCACTAGATCTCTGATTTATTAACACTCGAGTTTCCGGAACGAGTCTTGTACTCGGGTTCTGAAAATCAGGGCGTTACAGCATATGCCATTGAGCAAGTTTTTTATGGGACTCCCTGATAGGCGGAGTTGCCCCACATGAGCGCGTGGTACGCGCAGGTTTGATGCATGGCTATATGATATGACTCATGCATCTTGTATTTATGTGATGTGATACTGTACGCCCTATCCATATCAGGGTTGTAACCTCCACAGGCATATCGTGGATGGCCAGATGGGACACCGAAAATGTTTAGTTCTAGCATATAAGCACTTTGGATGTCGTAGGGTGAAAGTCCCTAAAACTCCCGTGATCAAGGGATGCTCCAATGTCTAGACTGAGTGGATATACATGAGTGCCCGAGTGCCGAATACCAGTAGGTCGTGTTCCCACTGTGTCGTGGTCAGTTAAAAGGGGGTGTGGCCTTATCCGCCCGATTCATAGTGGGCAAAACTAAGCTAAGTTTGACCAGCTCATAAATGGGTCCACTATCGACGTACCGGGTAGGTATTGGCTGACTACTGGCCAGGCGGATAGTGAGGTCTCTTCCACCACCTGGTTGCGCGCGATGGGGCGGCAATCTAGTTTGGAGTGTACTAGACCCCGGTGATGATCTAAAAAATGTACAGTACTGATACGTGGACTTATTGAGCTGGAGTTGCATACTCATTTATTCATTCATTCACTATCCACTCGGGCTAGTAGTGCACAACTAATTGTTGTGTACCTTCGTAATGTCAATGATGTCAGTTGGGGCGCACTACTAACCTAAGGTCAGGGGTTTACCACATTGAGTCTGACTATCCAAATTTAGGTATGAGACTGGTTTGGATAGAAGTCCCTTGTGATGGACCCCATAGCCTGCGATACTACGTACTATTATCCTCACTTCACTCCAGCTTAGTCATTTCATTTGCACCGCATATTGCATTGCATTCACAACATTTAGCATTTTGGGTTACTATGTTTCTGCATTTATATGGCTTAGATGAGGTTGATGATATTCGTGGCTTATCAGGATTTGTATATTGTATTACATTCTCGGCATATGATATTTGGCTCATTATGATCTGCATTCCGTACTCTGATATTGTATGACTCATGGACTGGTCAGTATTTCTGCTTACTCTGATATCGTATGATTTATGATCTTCTCAGCATTTCCAATATTGTATGATTATAGCATTGTATTGAATACTTGGCACTTACCTTGTGCACACACTTACACCACCCTCTAAGCACACACTTACACCATCCTCTAAGCTCTCTATAAGCTTATGCACGATAGATGCGTGCAGGTGGCGTTAGGTTGCAGCAACGTTGAGCATGGGGCACACAGCAGTCTTCTGGAGCTTTGATTTCGATATATATATTTCCCTTTCAGCACTGTATTCAAATGTTTCTATTAGTGGATATGTAATGATGATGTTGCCTTTGTGATTTGGGTAAACTTGTGGTTATGCTTCTTATGAGACAAATGTATGTTGGAAAATCCTCCTTGTAGGATCCCAGGATCGGAATCTGGCATATGAGCGCTGGGAGCCGAGAATGGGGTACTACGGAGGCTATCGGCACCGGATTCGGCAATCGGGAATTTTCTGAGCTCGATTTCTGGGTTTGGGGCGTGACATGTCAGCACTATGTACAAATGAAAAAAAAAAAAAAAATCTTACTTGCACCCCGAGGATATATTTTGACCCCACTTCCTTCAGTGATATGTCACCTGCCAAAATCAGAACGACTTAGAGTTGTACGCACAATTATGGTCGAGAAAAGTGAGACAATGCAAGAAGGATTGCACGAGTGGCACGTGTGACCAAACAACATGCTTAACAAGCTTTATAAAGTCCCTTTGATGCTTTGTTTTCTACAATCTAGATACATACAATAAGGTCGTCTCACACAATCATACAAAATTTCCCGAAAAGGGAAATTTTCAAAAGCTAATTGGTGCTTTCACGGTGGCTACGAGGGATTAGGAAATGGGCTCTTTCAGAATTAAAAGGAAATCAAGGGATGTAATGAGGAATCCAAGTCTGATTGGGATATGGTCCCGTAACCTTCGAGAATAAAATGTGGACTAATAAGAGAACCTGAATACGACCACTGCCCTTCCGAGTTTATATAAACAACATCCGATGAAAAGCTCGAGGCACCAACCGAGCTAACACATACGATCTCTCTTACAATGCAACATTGTTTATCCTATTTTTATCATGCCCTTTCTACAGTACGTTTAGAGTTTAACATAGCTTGAATTTTCTATCGTCAACGCCATCGCTATAATATGCCCTAAGAGTAGCGTAAATGTTAACAACCATTGTCGTCGAATTCCCAATCAACCGAGTCCATACTTAGAAGATCATACCAATCATATCTTGTTGGCCATTCACCTTGATTGTTTGTTTGTACGGATGATCGTAGGTAATTTATCTTTTATTTTTCTCTTATATTCTCCTTAATTATACTGATCTCAATTCCAAATCACTAAAATTGGCAATCCATCCTGCATTGTTAAATTCTCTTTGACCATTATTGCATACTCAGAAACTTGGGATTTGTGATCACCGTTGAAAGAAAATTAATTCTTAGTTCAAGGTAAAAAGATCCCATTAAAGAACTAATCCTCCCATTCCAATCGCCTAATAACTGCAATATTGGTGGCTGGACGGTCCGATTGACCTTCATAAGTCTGATCATATGGCTGATTTGGTGCCTAGGGTCACAAAGGTTCAATCAATTCAAGTTGAGTATAACTCCGGGACAAACAGTATCTTAATCCCACAAGTTTGATTGAATATGGACCATTCGTTAACACATGTGGCCTTGAATAACAATAGGACACAAAGGAGTCATTTAAATCTAAACCATTCATCTTTGTCTTTGGGTTAATGTGGCCCTATGGTGACACCAACTGCAGATTATGAGATCATTGGCTATTAGCAACTTCATCATGCATATTCTGGTACACACAATGCACATGCCATACATCATCGTCCCTGCATCCACAATGATGGCACTTAGAATATGGGTGGTGAAACATGTGACTATCGCATGGAGCCTTTTTTTAAAAAAAAGGTCACTTTCTCTGATTTCCGAGGATCATTTTCTATTTCCTTAATCTGGGATAGACGATTTTGGCATATTTGGGAAGAAAAAAGAAAAAGAAAGAGTACCATTTGTAAGAAAATAATAGGAAAATAAAACTAACATTTTCAAAAAAAAAAAAAAAAAAAAAACACTCCAAAAAAAAAAAGAGTACCATTTGTAAGAATAGAAATGATGTTTCATGAAAATGATGCTTCCTTAATTTATATTTCAAAGAATCCAAACCCACTCCTAACATGTATTCCAATGTAGCTCATAAAATTTAAAAATAAATAATTGAAAAACACACGCACACGCACATTACTTCTCTAGCTGTACAAACCAGACCAACCGCAACATTAGATCTCCTGAAAGTTATATGGAACGTGGCTTGGATGTGCAATGAGATTAAAGTAGTAATATTTCATCCACACGGTGGTCCATGATATTAATGGGTCTGATAGCCACTTGGTGTGGTCTCTGGTTGAATTTCCGCCTGCCTTATCTCTTTGTTTTGGACCTTTTCTCTTTGTTTGGCCAAAAAAAAAAAAGTACAATCCATGTTGCACATAACCCGCAGAAATAAGGATGATACATTCATCAGAGCGGTCGACTCAATGCACGTGCATGGCCCATCTGATGAGTTTATTCCAGTAATCAGTGCTCTCTGCTATCTTCAAACTGGGGCCAACCATTTAAAATCGGACAGATGTGACATGCGAGCCATAAATAGGTGGTGGAAGGTCACTTTAGGGACTGTCGAGGTGGGCCTCATCCCTGCTCGAAATACTGATCTTGGTCAGTTGAATAATTTAATGTAGTAAAAAATAAATTGTGAAACTTGTGGTGATGCCAAGCTGGCACACATTAATAATTTCTTACCACGATGGACGCAATGGAAGCGCGTTTCATGCGGAAGCACAGGGACGCAGATTGCTGCTGAAGAAGTGACGTCAGTAGCAGTCTGCTGAAGAAGTGACGTCACCACCTAATGTGGGATCCACCACCATAATGTATGTGTTGCATCCGGACCGAAAATCCATTCGAAGAGATCTTTTTATGTCATAGACAGAATTATGCAGATACAAAGCCCAAGTGGACCCATCATAGAAAACAGTGGGAAATGAACGCCTACCATTAAAAATTTCTTTGGTCCAAAGAAGCTTTTGATCAAGCTAATATTTATCTTCTCCCTTTTTCCATGCTTGTATTAGCTTATAAACAGGTTGGATCTCAAATAAACATCATGGTGGGCCTTAGGAAGGTTTCACCGACCAGCGTCACTGTCCCTACTGTTTTCTGTGGTGGAGTCACTTGAACTTTGGAACTACCTCATTCCTGGGCTCATGTCCTAAAATAATCTTTCCAAATTGATGGATGGTTTGGATATAAGACATATATGATAGTGAGGCCTTAATTAAGAACGTGGTGACGACACTTCATTCGCTCCTGTCTAATCCGCGTTCTTTCCACGGCAGGTTAGGTGGGCCCACTGTGATGTTCGTGAGAAATTTACTCCGTTCAACCGTTTTGGAGGTCATTTTAAGATATGTATACTTACGGAAATTTAGAGACTTTTCTGTACTTTACATTATTATTATTATTATTATTATTATTATTATTATTATTATTATTTTCTACTTTACATCATGTTTATGTGCCATCTAAACCGTTTACAGGATCATTTCCATTGGGATGAGATGAACTAAAATCCTAAAAAAAGTTAGCTTGACACGGAGCTTTAGTGGCAGTATGAATGTTTCAACAATAGTCATTGAATCTCAACTATTTCCTTTAGTGCAGCCCACTCAAATTTTAAATATGGCTCATTTTTAGTTGCATGTGCAAAAATGATCAACGGACATAATGGATTTCTCACACACTCCACGGCAAGCCCCACCAAGCATGACAAGCAGGAACTTAGGGCCTGTTTGGCTGGGCAGATTAAATGGGATTGGATGGTATTAGAGTGGATTGCATGGATTTCGAGGAAATAATAGCTGCATCGGTAAATTGGTGCAAGATCTATGGGATAGCTATATCCCGGGATTGACATATTCGACCTGTTTAACACGCCTAGCCAATCTCGGGATTAAACCTTCCAATCCATTTCAATCACTGGAACCAAACATAACCCATGCAATTTTGAAGGGATTAAGGTGGATTGGATGGGATTTAAAGGTGCTATGGTGATGTCAGTGGATTGTCTTAAGCTCTATAGGATTGCTACATCCTGGGATCCCGTGTCCATTTGGCACGCCTGGCCAATCCTGGGATCTATCTTCCAATCCCTCCCCATTCCTTCCAATCCCATCTAATCTGCCCAGCCAAACAGGCCCTTACTGTGGAAGGCGCATGAAAAAACCCCGTCCGGATGGGCGCAGATTAGATACACGGATGGGCTGGTGTACCACACACGGAAACGAATTGGCTACTCCCCGTGATACCAGCCCCGTGGCTGATGGTCGGTGCTCTGTCGGCACCACCATGATGTATGTGTTTCATCCACTCCGTTCATCCATTTTTAAAGATCAGTTTACTGCTTTATCCTAAAAATAATAGAGATATAAATTTTAAGTGGACCACACCACAGGAAAACAATAGTGATTGGATATCCATCATTTAAATCCTCCTAAGGCCCACTGTACTGTTTATCTAACATCCAATCTTTTGATTAGGTCATAAGGACCCAGATGAAGGGAACAAACAAAGATCAGCTTGATCCAATACTTTTATGTCCCTCAAAAATTTTTTAATGCTCGACATTCATTCAACACTGTTTCCATTAATGTGGTCCACTTGAGCTTAGGATATACATCTTTTTTTGTGTGTTACTATAAAATGATCCATAAGAATATATGGACGGCATGGATGAAACACATACATCATGGTGGGGCCCACAAAGCACCGAACTGGCCGGTGGCAGGGGAGTAGCCAATCTGTTTCCACCACACACCGGCTATATATAGCTTGTGCATTGAGGTCAGCAAGTTTTGTGGATTTAATCATGAGGTATCTGTTATATCCAAACTGTCCATCCATTTGGCAAGCTCGTATTAAGGCTGGAGACAAAAAAAAATTAAGACAGATCTAACTATCAAGTGGACCACATTTCAAAAAGCAGTGGGAGATTGAGCATCTACCATTGAAACTCTTTTATGGGTCACAGAAGTTTTGGATCAATATAAAATTCGTTTTTCCTCTTCATCCAGGTCTTTGTGACCTTTTGAACAAATTGGATGAAAGATAAAAGTTACATAGGTCCTACGGATGTTTTAACAGTGAAAATCATTATCTCGCTGCTATTTGTGGTGTGGTCTAATTGATCTTTGGATATGATTCAGTTTTTAGATAATTCTCTAAAATGATCTCGAAAAATAGATGAAAGATGTGGATGTAATAAATACATCACTGTTGGGGTGCTCGAGGAGCGTCAGCGCTTATCTTCACCCTACACGTAGATACACCAGCTATATATCTGGTGGTGTGCGGTACATCAGTCAATCCGCTTCCAATTGACTGTGAATGGAACTGACAGGTTGAGCAGCGAGTTGGACGCTGATGGGCTGGTCTACCCCATCACCGATGTAGATGGTGTGTTGACGTTATAAGTTCTGTGATCCCAAGTGGGGGTGGCCGACATTGAAGTATCAACTGAAAGTGGGGTGTGCTAACAAGGTAACCCAAAAAAAAAAAGTTCAGTGGGTCCATCATGAGGTAGGAGTTATATTCAAACTGTTTATCCACTTGTTTAACTCGTTGTAAGGCTTGAGATGAAAAATAAGACAAATCCAAAAACCAAATGTACCACACGATAAAAAAGAAGTAGAGGATTAAACCCCTTGTCATTGAAACCTTTATGGGTCATAGAAATTTTGGATCAATATGATATTTATTTTTTCCCTTCATCAATATATTTGTAGCCTTATGAATAGATTGGATGAAAATTAAACGTTAAGGTGGGCCTTATAAATGTTTTAACGGTGAGAATCATTGTCACCACTGTTATTTATAGGGTTGAAAGTTGGTTAGGTTTAACCCGACCGACCCGACATTGGGTTGGGCTTGGGCAGGATGTATCGGGTTTGGTCTCGGGCTTGGGCCATACAAACACAAACCCGATAAAACTTGGGTTGGACTCGGGTTGCTTGACCCAACCCGAACTCAATCAATATATAAATTAATTATAATTGAGTGCGGATCGTCTGTGTTGAAGGCACAGGAAATTCTAATGCCGTCGGATTTTATTGGTTCACGTCATTTCTGATTACTCAAGCTAACAAGATACGCTGAATTTTTCTCTCCCAAATAGATTGCTTGATACACAATATGACTTTTAAAGTTGTATTTATCCTATATTTTGGCTTGTTTGTTTGGAAAAAATGAACTTCTTTACAATAAATAACTACATATATAATTAATAAAATTATAAGTATAAAAAATAAGACATATTGAAAGTAAAATAGACTAATGTAATAATAAAAATATTAGCATATATTTATCCAACCAACCCGGCCAACCCAACTGAGCCTGCTTGGATTGGACTTGGGTTGAGAATTCCCAACCCGAGATTGGGTTGGGTTGGGTTACGGTTAAGGTTTAGGAACCATGAGTTGGGCTAAGGTTGAGCACCAACCCAACCCAACCCAACCGACTTTCAGCCCTTGTTATTTATTTATGGTGTGGTTCACTTGAGTCTTGTAAATTAATCATTTTTAGAATCAAGATCTAAAATGATCTCGCCAAATGGATGAATAGTGTAGATACCATAAATACATCATTGTGGCCCATCTAACTTTGATCTCCTTTGAACAGTTGGTAGAACTCGGAGCTAGAGGAGCATCAGCGCTCGTCTTTGCAGGGCACGTACCCACACCAGCTAGGTTGGTACAACAACCAATCCGCTTCCGGCAAGTATGGCTGCTGAAGGTCAGTGGGCTCCACCATGGTATATGTGTTGTATTCATTCATTTGGGAGAGATCGTTTTAGGCAATGAGATAAAGAATCGAAGCTCAAATGAATCCACCACATAAAACAGTGGGGATTGAAGGCTTACCATTAAAAAACTTCAGAGGCACATAAGTTTTTTATCAGTACTATATGTGTTTCCACTTCATCTATGTCTTAATTTGTTAACTTATGATCAGGTTGGTAGGCCTTGGGAAGGTTTCAACGGTGAGCGTCATTCCTATTGTATTCCACTGTTTTCTATGATGGGTCGACTCGACCTTTCAATCTGGCTCATTCTTTAGCTTTAAAATGATCTCTCCCAATGAATGAACTGTGTGGATACAACACACATACATCATGGTAAGGGCTACTGAACTTGATAGCAAATCCACTACTCAACTTGTCAGTGGTTGATCCTCGTCCGTCTTTTAGCTATTAACAAGTTAGTAGCTAAAATTGCTTATGAATTGACGTCACCAAGCTCTGTGGCCCCCAACATAATGTATGTGTTGTATCCTCATCGTCCATTCATTTGGTAAGATCATTTTAAGATAGGAGGCAAAGAATAAGTCAGATCCAATGCTCGAGTGGACATCAGTATAGAAAATAGTGGTGATGGAATGCCTACCATAAAAAAATTCTAACCACCATAGAAGTTTTCCATTACCATAAAAAAATTCTAATGACTATAGAAGTCTTCAATTACCAAACTTTTTTTCAAATGACCATAGAAGTTTTTCGATCAAGCTGATATTTATGTTTTCCCTTCGTTCTTGTCTGTGTTAACTTATGAATGGGTTGGATCTCAAATAAACATCAAAGTGGACCCAAGGAAGGTTCCAACGGTGGGCATCGCTCTCCCCACTATTTTATGTGGTGACGGTCACTTGATCTTTGGATCTGCCTCATTCTTTGTCTCATGTTCCAAAGTATCTCTCCAAACGGATAGATGGTGTGGATATAACACACGTCATCATGTGGGGCTCACATCACTTAATGATCACTTCAATAGTGAGTCTCGTACTCAACCTGTAAGTAGCAAATTGGCGTCTCGGATTAAATTCTACACAGACGTGGGTAATGTGTTGACGTGGGAAAGCTCCGTTGGCTCACCACGATGTTGTGTATATTCACACTCTCAGTCCATTTTTTTCATATCAAAAGGCTCATATCCAAAGCTCAAGTAGACCATACAATGAGAAATAGTTGGGAATTGAACGCCTGCTATTGAAAATTTCTTGTAGGCCATGGAAGTATTAGATTAAGCTGATATTTGTATTTTCCTTTGTCTAGGTCTAGGTTTTAACCGTGGGCATCATTGTCCCACTGTTTCATGTAGTGTGGTCCACTTGAGCTATGATATGCCTCATTTTTTGGGCTCATGCCATAATATCATCTGAAAATTTGAATTGGCACTGTAGGTACAATATATACATAGGGAAATTGACCGTACTTGCCTCGAAGTTTGGGCAAATTACCTAGAAAGCTAGGTCATTCCATATATCCTTAGAAGGGCCTTCTGACATCTTTTGGAGATGTTTCGGACGAAAATGTCCTTTTGTCCTTGTTTCAGTAGTTGTACGGTTTTCCAAGGAAGAAGAAGTTACGTCGTATTTAATGCCAAGAAAGTGACATGTACGGAACCCTTTTTTGCGTGCGGGCAAGGACCAAGCTCGTGGGGCCCACATTGATGTATGTATATAATCCATGTCGCCCATCCTTTTTGCCGTGTCATTTTAACGGCTAGGGCCCAAATATCAGCTTGATCCGGAGCTCGTGTGGGCCACATAATAGAAAATAATAGTGATAATGGAATCCATTATTGAAACTTTCCAGGCTCACTATGATGCTTGTTAAAAGTGCACACTGCCCAAGTCAGGACTTTTTGGGCCCATGACGAGCAGGCCGACAAGGTGGACAGAACAGATTATCCCATTGTTGGCCTTAGGCTATTGTACTAATGGCTATCCTTTCATTTAGTAGTAAAGGAAGTGAACATGTAATAACCGCGACCCATATAACATGCAAACCACGACCCATATAACATGATAACTACGACCCATAACAACTACGACTCATATAACATGAGAACCACGACCCATGATAACTACGACCCTTACCACATTACAACCATGACCCTTATACCGCATTACAACCACGACCCGTGTATGGGTCGTGGTTGCCATGAGGTAAGGGTCGTGGTTGTCATGAGGTAAGGTTTATGGTTGTCATGCTATACGGGTCGAAGTCTTCATTGTATAGGCCTTGCCAAGGACCATCTAGTGGGGCCTACATTGATGCATGTGAATAATCCATGCCGCCCATCCTTTTTGTCATGTCATTTTAGGGCTAGGTGGATGGATCGGATCACCCCATGTCAGGATTTTTTAGGCCTATGACGAGCTGGCCGACAAGGTGAATGGATCAGATCACCCCATTGTGGCCCTTAAGCTATGCTACCAATGGTTTGGTAGAAGAGGAAGTGAACACGTGGATACCACGATCCATGCAACATGACAACCACGACCCATATAAATGACAACTACGACCCATGCAAACAACGACCCATATGGGCCCACATTGATGTATGTCTATAATCTATGCCGCCCATCCTTTTTTATTGGGTCATTTTAGTAGTAGGGTCAAATATCAACCACGACCCTTTGTGGATGAAAACCACGATCCATTGTGCATGTGAACCACGACCCTTTATATGGATCATGGTTGTCATGTAGCAAGGGTCGAGGTTGTCATATTATATGGGCAGTGGTTGTAAAGTTATATGGGTCATGGTTATCATGGGTCGTAGTTGCCATGTTATATGGGTCATTGTTGTCATGTTATATGGGTCGTGATTGTCATGGGTCGTAGTTGTCATGTTATATGGGTCGTGGCTGTCATGATTTTTTGGGCCCACGGCGAGCTGGACAACAAGGTGGATGGATTGGATCACCCCATTGTGATCCTTAAACTATGGTACCAATAGTTTGGTAGAAAAGGAAGTGAACACATTGAAAACCACAATCCATTCAATATGACAACCACGACCCATATAACATGGCAACTACGACCCATGCAAACCACGACCCAAATGGGTCCACATTGATGTGTGTGTATAATCTATGCCGCCCATCCTTTTTGTCGTATCATTTTAGGAGTAGGACCCAAATATAAGTCTGATCCGGTGCTCGTGTGGGCCACAAAATAGAAAATAATGGTGGGCCTTAAGCTATGGTACCAATGGTTTGGTAGAAAAGGAAGGATTTTTTGGGCCCACGGTGATCTGGGCAAAAAGGTGGATGGATCGGACACCCCATTGTGGGCCTTAAGCTATGGTACCAATGGTTTGGTAGAAGAGGAAGTGAACACATTGAAAACCACAATCCATTCAACATGACAACCACGACCCATACAATATGGCAAATACAACCCAAATGGGCGTACATTGATGCATGTGAATAATCCATGCCGCCCATCCTTTTTGTTGTGTCATTTTAGGGGTAGGGTCAAATATCAACCACGACCCTTTATGGATAAAAACCACGATCCATTGTGCATGTGACCCACGACCCTTCGAATGGATCGTGGTTGTCATGTAGCAAGGGTCGAAGCTGTCATATTATATGGGTTGTAGTTATAAAGTTATATGGGTCGTGGTTGTCATGTTATATGGGTCGCGGTTGTCATGGGTCACAGTTGCCAAGTTATATGGGTCGTGGTTGTCATATTATATTGGTCGTGATTGTCATGGGTCGTAGCTGTCATGTTATATGGCTCGTGGTTGTCATGCTATATGGGTTGTGGTTGTCATCCGGGTCGTAGTCGTGACGGGTCATAGTTATCATGTTATATAGGTCGTAGTTTTCATGTTATGTGGGTCATGGTTGATGTAGGTCGTGATTGTCATGTTATATGGGTCGTGGTCGACAACCATGACCCATATAATATGGTAACTACTACCCATGCAAACCACGACCCAAATGAGCATACATTGATGTTGTGAATAATCCATGCCACCCATCCTTTTTGTTGTATAATTTTAAGGGTAAGGTCAAATATCAACCACGAACCTTTGTGGATAAAAACTACAATCCATTGTGCATGTGAACCATGATCCTTTATATGGATAGTGGTTGTCATGTAGTAAGGGTCGAGGTTGTCATATTATATGGGTCATGGTTGTGAAGTTATATGGGTCGTGGTTGTCATATTATATGGGTCGTAGTTGTATGTGAATAATCCATACCGCCCATCCTTTTTACAGTGTCAATTTAGGGGTAGTGTAAGACCCGTGTCCTAGTCCGTACCGTTCCGTAGGGTTCCGCGATGCTACCGGACAAATTCCGGCGACTCTCGACCCGTATCCGACATTTACGCGCGATCCTAAGCCAGTTCTCGCATACCAAAGTTGGCTCGAACCAAAACCTGTATCTTAGCGACCGCGCCGTCGCCGCGGTTCCAATGCCGCGACTCGTGCACTGATTCGATACCTAGGGTAGAAGATGTAGGCCCACGTTCAATTCGAAGAAACGCCGCGCGTTGTAAACTTCAAGGGAATCTCTACGAAATGTCCCATCAATCAATCAATCACTCACGTCAAGTACAAGTCAAGTCACCGCATACCCAAGTACAACAACCCATACCCTACCTCTTACACAAGCTACCGAAAGTCAACTCTCTCTCTCAACCCATCACTTCACCCATCACCCATCACACATCACTCCATCACCTCTTATCAACCCATCACTTCTCTCTCTCCCTCATTTCTCAAAAATCTCTCCCAAGCAACATCCCACGCCCAAGCTCCCTCTCTCCCAACTACAAGTGTGGCCCACTCTTCCCACCTTCTCATCTCCTATCTCAACCATTGATCCACCATCCCCACCATCAAAAGTCCATCATCCACCGTTAAAAGTCAAGCATAGGAGCATAGGAGTTCAAGGGATCAAGAAGGAGGCCAACAAGGTGGGTGATCCACCGTTGATTTCAATTTTAGGGCCACTTGTTGTGGGACCCACAATGATGTATGCAATGTAGTGAGGGGCCCATAGTGGCGGGGTCCCTCTATTTCACTGGCTCTCTCTCTCTCTCTCTCTCTCTCTCTCTCTCTCTCTCTCTCTCTCTCTCTCTCTCTCTCTCTCTCGCTTTCTTTGAATGGTGATGATGATGAAGGGGGTGAGTGTTGCCCACCATGAATCATATATTTTTTTTTATTTAGGACCCATCGGATGAATGTGTTGGATCAATGCCATCTAACCCACTAGCGGGCCCGGATGGAAGGAAGACACAAACATCAGGTGGTTCAAACAGATGGGCCACGTGCATGTGGGACCCACAATGATGTCCATTTTATCCATGCCGTCTAGCGTCCAGAGACGCTGGACGTGGTAGGGGTGGCTAACATGGAGTGTCTGTACTGACATGGAGTGTACTAACTAGCTAACAAAAAAAAAAGAAAGAAAAGGAAATGGCGGGCCACTCATGCAGGCCCCACCTTGATGTATGTATTTAATCCAAGCCGTCCACCCTTCTCCTCAGATCATTTTAGGCGTTGGACCAAAATATGAACCCAATCCGATGATCTGGCGGGCCATAGCATAAAGATTAGTGTTTGCTACCATTAAAATCCACCTGATGATTCTACACATCGAAACATACCCAATATTAGGCTTGTTTCGTCGATCTTGAGTCATAGAATGCAGTGGGTAGGTCAGGTTCAACGGATGTGGGCCCCACCCAGGAGATTCCATAGAAAAAAAACAACAGCCACTGACGCTGCTGCTGCACAAGCGCACGCAGGCAGCACCTGCGCTGGCTACCTGACGGACGGGCGGACGAGCTGGGCCTCATGGCCCCAGCTGTGGGTCCCATCGTGATGCGTTTCGAACATCAACACCGTGCATTTGATGCGTCCCCTTTAAATTATGGGGTGTCCTAAAAATCAGCCGTATACGAAACTCAAGTGGGCCATACCATCTAAAATCATGTCAAGACATGCCTAAAACATATAAAATCACTTGGTGAGGCCTACCTGAAATTTGGATGCGGTTGAAACTTGGTCTGGACCCTCAGCCAAGTGGGACGCACTTAATGAGTGGGCTGGATTTGTGAACCACATTAAGGTGGGCTGCTGACCGTGTGACCCAATGGACGGTTGGGTGGTAAATAAGCATTACAGTGGGCCCATCCCCCTTCCTGGCCCAAGTAACCTTATAAACAGTTTGGGTGACAACTAAACATTCCAGTGGGCCCCCTTGGTCCAAGTGACCTTATAAACAGGCTGGGTGGCAAGTAAACATTGCAGTGGGCCCAGTTTTCCCCAGGTCCACGTGACCTTATAAACAGGTTGAATGGCAAATGAACATTACAGTGGGCCCTAGGCCATGTGACCCTATGAACAGCTTGGGTGGAAAATAAATATTATGTTGGGCCCCTATGACCTTGTCAACGGACTGGATGGAAAATAAATATTATGGTAGGCCCCACATGGGACCCACCGATGTATGTATTGTATCCACACCTTCCAGAGTGTGGGCCCCACCATGGGTACTCCCTTCAACCACTATGGGACCTACCATGATGCATGAGTTTCATCCAAACCGTTCAACCATTTTGAGATTATTTTAAGGCCATTGTTGAGGCCCATCTTAATGTATTTGTGGCCACCCACTAAGGCCCACTTTGATATATATGAGACCATGGTTCGAGGCCCATTTGATGTATTGAAGGCCCATGGGTCGAGGCTCAATGGAATGTACATGAGGCCCAGTATAACGTGATTCTACCATGGTTTATGTGTTGACTATTATAGTGGGTTATGCCTTGGGAGCAATGATGGTTTGATGCCCACATTATAGGGATAATGTTGGTTAAATGTTTTCATTATCACTCTTCCTAAGGACCACTGATAGTCCCATACTTGTAGTGAGTAGGCCGTCTAGGCCCATATCGGTTATGCACAAGCCCATCACCCTATGACATGTTTAACATAGATTCATGATTCATGATCATACGCATCATATGTATGTCTAATATGACGAGTGACTGATCATAGCATATGCCTTCAGGCAGATTGTTTATGGGCTCCCTGATAGGCGTAGTTGCCCTACATGAGCGCGCGACGCGTGCAGGATTGTTTCATATTTGGTAGGGTGATTCATGCACTTGCATTTGTATGATCATGATTATTATATGCCCTAGTGATATCAAGGCCATAGCCTCCACAGACACATCGTGGGTGCCTGGATTGGATACCGGAAATGTTTGGTTCTAGCATACGGGGGTCATAAATGTTCCTGGGTGAAAATACCTAAACCCGATGGTACTGGAGGATGACTCCAACGTCGAGATCGAGTGGATACACGAGTGCACGAGGGCCGTATACCAGTAGGCCGCGTCTCCCACTGTGTCATGGTCGGTTGGAAAGGGGTGTGACCTTACCTGCGTTAGTGAGGGGGCAATTTTTAGGTTGACTTTGACCAGCTTGAGGAATAGGTCCGCTATCGACGAGCCGAGCCCGATATTGGCAAGCGGATAGTGAGGTCTCTTCCACTCTTCCAGTTGTACGTTTGGATAGGGACGGTAAGCTGGCGTAGAGTGTACTAGACCCCGGTGATTATCCTGAATGAAAACTGTACTGATATATGATGAGGATTGGCATGCTTGAGCTGCATCTTGCATCGCATGGTCTTGACATGACCGATAGCATTCATATTTTACACCGCATAGCCTTGGTACGGCTAATTGCATTCATGTACTTATCAGTATGATTTCGCATTACTCTGACCTTACATTCTGAGCACGCCTTTACTGCGCACACACTTACACCACCCTCTAAGCTTTCCATAAGCTTATGTACGATTGATGTGTGCAGGTGACGTTAGGACACAACCGTAGTCTTGCCGCAGTTGGAGTGTGCAGCCAAGCTTCTGGAGTTTTTGTTACTTTCAATATATTGTATTTCCTTTCATACGCCTTGTACTCAAAGTTTTTTTATCATAGAGGATTTTGTGATTGTGTTCTTATGGTTATTGTTCATGGGTTATGCTTTTGGTTATCCTCATTACGATCAAATTGATTATTAGAAATCCTCCTTGTAGCATCCCAGGATCGAACCTGGTATATGGGTGTCGGGAGCCGAGAATGGGGTACTACCGAAGTTGTCGGCACCGGATTCGACGATCGAAAATTTTGTGAACTCGGTTTCCGAGTTCAGGGCATGACAGAAGTTGGTATAAGAGCATAACTTGGGAATAACCGAGAACAACATCGCATGTTTGCTATGAGTTTAAGGCAATTAGGTTCCGATGCGTAACCTTTCGATTGAATTCCCTAACGTGCAATTCTCAAGGTTGATTGGCGTCCTTATTCTTCCTATAGGACATGCCGCGTAGGCGAGTGACCCGATCGACTCCCGCTCCACCACCTGAGGCTCTAGCTTTACCACCTGCGCCTCCCGTTCCACCAGCAGAGATCCTTACCCCCCTGCCTGAGGATGACGTTCCTCCACCTGATGCTGGTGCGGATCCGACCGTGCCTGTGAGTGCATCGCAGTTACAGTAGATGTTGTAAGCTGTGACTGCTGCGCTTCAGGGGCAGAGCAAGTGCCTAGTTGTTTCTCTAACTCAGGCAGAGCAGAAGCGTGCGAGTGCCCTACTTCGAGAGTTCCGACAGCTCGATCCTCCACGTTTTCAGGGTGAGCTAGATCCGACTGCAGCCGAGAAATGGCGC
This sequence comes from Magnolia officinalis, assembly GCA_021015155.1. Taxonomy (NCBI): domain Eukaryota; kingdom Viridiplantae; phylum Streptophyta; class Magnoliopsida; order Magnoliales; family Magnoliaceae; genus Magnolia; species Magnolia officinalis. The sequence continues at coordinate 40,125,971 of JAJHSJ010000011.1, forward strand.
TCCGATGTGGAGAAGATCTTCGATACCATGTCGTGTACGAACGAGCAGCAAGTCCGGTTGGTAGTATTTCTTTTCCAGGGCGAGGCCGAGCATTGGTGGACCTCCGTTACCTGCGTCGCAGGACCTGATCATGTCTGGACATGAGAGAACTTTATTGACCGCTTCGAGGAGCAGTACTTCCCCGACCATATCCGTCGTCAGAGAGCGTTAGAGTTCGAGACTCTGGTGCAGGGGGACATGACCATGGCGTAGTACGCGGCCCGTTTCGTGGCACTATCGAGGTTTGCGCCATATATAGTTGATGATGAGGGGCGAAAGGCCTGCCGTTTCGAGAACGGCTTACATTACGGTCTTCAAGGCAGTGTTATTGGGCATGAACTCCTGACTTTCTAGGCAATAGTGCGGAGGACTCATATTTATGAGACTGAGTGGGCCGGCACGCAGGCCGACCTAGATCAGAGGAGGGTCAAAGAGGCAGGCTCCATCCAGTAGCTCACAGCAGCATCTGCGACCACAGAAATACAGGAGCCACCCATCTGCCAGAGCACCAGCAGCACCAAAGGCACCCCCAGCAGCACCACCTCAGAGACAGCTTCCTGACACTTGCTATGGATGCGGTGGGATAGGACACCGTAGGTGGGAGTGTCCCCGACCTCAACAGCAGTAGTAGAGAGCACCACAACAGCCTCCACAGCAGCGAGAGCACCGCAGCAGCCTCCACAGCAGCAGCGACAGCAGATTCCACCACCGAGACCCCCTCAGCAGTAGCACCAGCACCAGCCTCCGAAACCGTAGCAGCAGAGGCAGCAGTTTCAAGCGCCTCAGTGACATCAGTAGCAGCAGCATCCTCCGAGGGGACAGGCACCTCCCCAGCCAGCTCAGGCTAGATTTTATGCGGCTCGGCAGGACCCACAGACTTCCGGAGGAGTCGTTGAGGGTATACTTCCAGTCTCTTCATACATCGCCAGAGTATTATTTGATTCCGGTGCTTCGCACTCATTCATGTCTGAGGATTTTTGCCGATCAACTGGATTACTGACAGAGTCTGCTATTGAGAGATTGACCGTATCGACGACCTTAGGGAAGACCACAGTATTGGGACGTTTCTGTTCGTCTTGCCCCGTTCTGGTCAGTGATATCTTTTTGCCCGCTGACTTGTTTATGCTGCCGATGACAGACTTCGATGTTATCTTGGGCATGGATTTACTGGCCGAGTACCACGCCATTTTGGACTTTCCGCGAGGACAGTCACGTTCTGCATACTCAGCTTTCCATAGTTTCAGTTCGTTGTAAAGCCCCGAGGAGAGTCATTGTCTTGTTTGATGACCTGCGCAGTCGAGGAGCCCGTTGCCTTGTGTATTGATCAGTTTCCAGTGGTCTACGACTTCCCCAACGTATTCCAGGAGATTCCAAGATTGCCGTCACGCTGTCATATTGAGTTCCAGATCGATCTTGTGCCTGGTACCGCGCCTATCTCAAAGGCCCCGTATCGTATGACACCGATGGAGTTGCGTAAGCTGCAGCGGCAGTTGGACGAGTTGCGCGAGTTGGGATTCATTCGTCCAAGCAGTTCGCCTTGGGGAGCGCCGGTACTCTTCGTCAGGAAGAAGGGTGGTTGTTGAGGCTCTGCGTCGATTACCGCGAGCTCAACCGGGTCACGGTTAAGAACAAGTACCCACTCTCGAGGATAAACGATTTATTTGATCAACTGCAGGGTGTACAGTTCTTTTCAAAGATTGACCTGCGTTCTGGTCATCATCAGATTCGTGTCTGAGAGGAGGACATCCCGAAGACGGCTTTCCGGACGCGTTACGGTTATTTTGAGTTTCAGGTTATGTCCTTTGGAGTGACCAATGCACCCGTGGTCTTCATGCAGATGATAAACGAGGTCTTCCGTCCATATTTCGATCAGTTTGTTGTGGTCTTCATCGGCGACATTCTGATATATTCGAGGACCCGTGAGGATCATATGCAGCATTTGGAGATCACTTTGCAGACCCTCCGTGCCCACCAGCTGTATGCGAAGCTGAAGAAGTGCGAGTTTTGGCAGGAGAAGGTAAGATTCCTCGGTCACATGGTGACGAGGGAGGGTGTCGCAGTAGACCCCTCGAAGGTTGAGGTAGTGCATTAGTGGGGCCAGCCCACGACTACGTCCGAGATCCGTAGTTTCTTTGGTGTAGCGGGATACTATCGGCGTTTCATTGAAGACTTCTTCAGTATTACAGCCCCGATGACCAGGTTTACTCGGAAGGGCGCAGATTTTGTTTGGACAGACGCATGTGAGCAGGCATTTGTAGAGTTAAAGGACCGTTTGACGTCCTCTCCTGTCCTCACTCTTCCCTCTTGGAGTGATGGATTTGTTGTATTTACCGATGCCTCACGTATTGGTTTAGGTGCTGTCCTGATGCAGCACGGCAGACCTGTAGCCTTCGCGTCTCATTAACTCAAGGTCCATGAGCTGAACTACCCCACACATGATTTGAAGCTAGCAGTAGTCGTCTTCGCACTGAAGGTGTGGAGACACTATCTCTCTGGGGTCAGGTTCGAGCTCTTCTCTAACCACAAGAGCTTGAAGTATCTATTCTCTCAGTCCGAGCTGAACATGAGACAGAGACGTTGGATGGAGCTTCTGAAGGACTATGATTTTGACCTTCAGTACCACATAAGCAAGGCAAACGTGGTGATAGATGCCCTTAGCCGTCAGCCACGAGGCCTAGTGGCACATATGATGATTCAGGAGTGGAGGATGGTCGAGGATATAGCAGAGTACGACTTTGATTTTGGTCTGCAGTCTTCTATCGTTCAGCTATCGAGCCTGTCGATTCAACCCTCTCTTGTCGCATGGGTGATCGAGGCTCAGCAGACAGATGAGTTGTTACAGGATTACTGAGCAGAGGCAGCATCTGAGAGTCAGACAGATTGGCAAATTGGTTCTGATGGTGGACTTCGCTTCAGAGAACGGTTATGTGTCTCGGATATTCCTGAGTTGCGTAGAGATCTTATGACCGAGGCACATCGATCACGGTTTTCTATCCACCCTGGCTCGACAAAGATGTATCGTGATATGAGGAGATAATATTTTTGGGTGGGGATGAAGCACCAGATTGCCAGTTTTGTGGCCGAGTGTGACATATGCTAGCGTGTCAAGGCCGATCATCAGAGACCCCCTGGTCTATTGCAGTCGTTGAGCATCTCGATGTGGAAGTGGGAGCACGTATCTATCGATTTTATCATAGGTTTACCGAGGACTCAGCGCGGTCATGATGTCATCTGGGTCGTCGTTGATCGTCTGACGAAGTCGGCACATTTTCTTGCGATTCGTGCAACTTGGCCTTTTGATCGGCTTGCGAGATTATTCATCGAGGAGATCGTGAGACTGCATGCATTCTAGTCTCGATCATTTCTGACAAAGACTCGAGATTCACGTCTCAGTTCTGGAGGAGCTTTCAAAGAACGATGGGGTCTGTTTTGTAGCTCAGCACCGCGTATCACCCGCAGACCGATGGCCAGACCGAGAGGGTCAATCAGATCCTTGAGGACATGATTCGAGCATGCGTGATTGACTTCGGGGGTAGCTGGGATGAGTATCTGCGATTGGCTGAGTTTGCATACAATAACAACTATCAGGCGACCATCGGCATGACTCCTTTTGAGGCATTGTATGACAGACCATGCAGATCTCCGAGTTGTTGGACCGAGGTTAGAGAGCGGCGTCTCCTAGGTCCCGAGCTGGTGCAGGAGACATCAGAGGCTATTGATATCATCAGACAGAGGATGCGCACATCTCAGAGCCGGCAGAAGAGTTTTGTTGATCGCCGACGTCGTCCCTTGGAGTTTGATGTAGGGGACCATGTGTATCTCAAGGTCTCACCCATGAAGGGCGTAGTTTGATTTGGAGCGAAGGGCAAGCTTGCCCCAAGATTCATAGGACCTTTTAAGATCACTAAGCGCATTGGCGCCTCGGCCTATCGGCTTGCCTTGCCATCTCAGTTATTTGGCGTCCACAACGGTTTTCTTGTCTCTATGTTGAGGAAGTGTGGGTCAGACGTAGTTCCTATTATCGATTGGCAGCCATTAGAGGTTCAGGAGGACACTTCTTACATTGAGCAGCCAGTTCGTATCCTTGATCGGAAGGAGCAGGTCCTCCAGACCAAGGTCATTCCCTTGGTGAAGGTTCAATAGGGTCACCATTCTGTCGATGAGGCATCTTGGGAGCGCAAGGCAGAGATTCGAGAGCGCTATCCCCATCTCTTTGACGATTGATTATATGTTGTATTCTGTGCTGTCTTCGATTTTACATGATGATGTGATGTTTCTTCTTCTATTATGAGTTATGTCTAGTTGCGATGATTATGCAAATTTTGAGGACAATTTTTTATTTGGAGGGGAGAATTGTAAGACCTGTGTCCTAGTTTGTACCATTCCGTAGGCTTCCGCGATCCTACTGGTCAAATTCTGGCGACTCTCGACCCATATTCGACATTTGCGCGAGATCCTAAGCCAGGTCCCGCATACTGAAGTTAGCTCGAATCAAAACCTGTATCTTAGCGACCGCGCCGTCGCCGCGGTTCCAACGCTGTGACTCGTACACTAATCCGATACCCAGGGTAGAAGATGTAGGCCTACGTTCAATTCGAAGAAACACCGCGCGTTGCGAACTTCGAGGGAATCTCTACGAAATGTCCCATCAATCAATCAATCACTCATGTCAAGTACAAGTCAAGTCACCCCATACCCAAGTACAACAACCCATACCCTACCTCTTACACAAGCTACCCAAAGTCAACTCTCTCTCTCAACCCATCACTCCACCCATCACCCATCACCCATCACACATCACTCCATCACCTCTTATCAACCCATCACTTCCCTCTCTCCCTCATTTCTCAAAAATCTCTCCCAAGCAACATCCCACGCCCAAGCTCCATCTCTCCCAACCACAAGTGTGGCCCACTCTTCCCACCTTCTCATCTCCCATCTCAACCGTTAATCCACCATCCCCACCATCAAAAGTCCATCATCCACCGTTAAAAGTCGAGCATAGGATCATAAGAGTTCAAGGGATCATGAAGGAGGCCAACAAGGTGGGTGATCCACCGTTGATTTCAATTTTAGGGCCACTTGTTGTGGGACCCACAATGATGTATGCAATGTAGTAAGGGGCACATAGTGGCGGGGTCCCTCTATTTCACCGGCTTTCTCTCTCTCTCTCTCTTGCTTTCTTTGAATGGTGATGATGATGAAGGGGGTGAGTGTGGCCCACTATGAATCATCTATTTTTTTATGTGGGACCCATCGGATGAATGTGTTGGATCTATACCATCCAACCCACTAGCGGGCCCGGAGGAAGGAAAACACAAACATCAGGTGGTTCAAACAGATGGGCCACGTGCATGTGGGACCCACCATGATGTCCATTTTATACATGCCGTCCAGCGTCCAGAGACGCTGGACGTGGTAGGGGTGGCTAACATGGAGTGTCTGTACTGACACGGAGTGTACTAACGAGCTAACAAAAACAAAAGAAAGAGAAGGAAATGGTGGGCCACTCATGAAAGCTCCACCTTGATGTATGTATTTAATCCAAGCCGTCCACCCTTCTCCTCAGATCATTTTAGGCGTTGGGCCAAAATATGAACCCAATCCGATGATCTGGCGGGCCATAACATAAAGATTAGTATTTGCTACCATTAAAATCCACCTGATGATTCTACACATCGAAACATACCCAATATTGGGCTTGTTTCGTCGATCTTGAGTCATAGAATGCAGTGGCTAGGTCAGATTCAATAGATGTGGGCCCCACCCAGGAGATTCCGTAGAAAAAAAACAGCAGCCGCTGATGCTGCTGCTGCACAAGCGCACGCAGGCAGCACCTGCGCTGGCTGCTTGCCTGACGGACGGGCGGACGAGCTGGGCCTCACGGCCCCAGCTGTGGGTCCCATCGTGATGCGTTTCGAACATCAACACCGTGCATTTGATGCGTCCCCTTTAAATTATGGGGTATCCCAAAAATCAGCCGTATACGGAACTCAGGTGGGCCATACCATCTAAAATCATGTGAAGACATGCCTAAAACATATAAAATCACTTGGTGGGGCCTACCTGAAATTTGGATGTGGCTGAAACTTGGTCTGGACCCTCAGATAAGTGGGACACACTTAATGAGTGAGCTGCATTTGTGAACCACATTAAGGTGGGCCCCTGACCATGTGACCCAATGGACGGTTGGGTGGCAAGTAAGCATTACAGTGGGCCCAGCCCCCTTCCTAGCCCACGTAACCTTATGAACAGTTTGGGTGGCAAATAAACATTCCAGTGGGCTCCCGTTGGTCCGAGTGACCTTATAAACAGGTTGGGTGGCAAATAAACATTGCAGTGGGCCCAGTTTTCCCTAGGTCCACGTGACCTTATAAACAGGTTGAATGGCAAATGAACATTACAGTGGGCCCTAGGCCATGTGACCCTATGAACAGATTGGGTGGAAAATAAATATTATGGTGGGCCCCTATGACCTTGTCAACGGACTGGATGGAAAATAAATATTATGGTAAGCCCCACATGGGACCCACCGATGTATGTATTGTATCCACACCTTCCAGAGTGTGGGCCCCACCATGGGTACTCCCTTCAACCACTATGGGACTTACCATGATGCATGAGTTTCATCCAAACCGTCCAACCATTTTGAGATTATTTTAAGGCCATTGTTAAGGCCCATCTTAATGTATTTGTGGCTGCCCACTAAGGCCCACTTTGATATATATGAGACCATGGTTCGAGGCCCATTTGATGTATTGAAGGCCCATGGGTCGAGGCCCAATGAGATGTACATGAGGCCCATTATAACGTGATTCTTCCATGGTTTATGTGTTGACTATTATAGTGACCTATGCCTTGGGAGCAATGATGGTTTGACGCCCACATTGTAGGGATAATGTTGGTTAAATGTCTGCATTGTCACTCGTCCTAAGGACCACTGATAGGCCATACTTGTAGTGAGTAGGCCGTCTAGGCCCATATTCGTTATGCATAAGCCCATCACCCTATGACATGTTTAGCATAGATCCATGATTCATGATCATATGCATCATATGTATGTCTGATATAACGAGTGACTGATCATAGCATATGCCTTCAGGCGGATTGTTTTGGGCTCCCTGATAGGCGGAGTTGCCCTACATGAGCGTGCGGCTCGTGTAGGATTGTTGCATGTTTGGTAGGGTGATTCATACACTTGCATTTGTGTGATCATGATTATTGTATGCCCTAGTGATATCAGGGTCATAGCCTCTACAAACACATCGTGGGTGGCTGGATTGGATACCGGAAATGTTTGGTTCTAGCATACAGGCGCCATAGATTTCCCTGGGTGAAAATCCCTAAACCCAGTGGTACCAGAGGATGGCTCCAACGTTGAGATCGAGTGGATACACGAGCGCGCGAGGGCCGTATACTAGTAGGCTGTGTCTCTCACTGTGTCGTGGTATATTGGAAAGGGGTGTGACCTTACCCGCTTGAGTAAGGGGGCAATTTCTAGGTTGAGTTTGACCAGCTTGAGAAATAGGTCCTCTATCGACGAGTCGGGCTCAATATTGGTAGGCGAATAGTGAGGTCTCTTCCACTCTCCTAGTTGTGCGTTCGGATAGGGATGACAAGCTGACGTAGAGTGTACTAGAGCCCGGTGATTATCCTGAATGAAAACTATACTGATATATGATGACGATTGGCATGCTTGAGTTGCATCTTGCATCACATGGTCTTGACATGACCGATAGCATTCATATCTTGCACCGCATAGCCTTGGTACGGCTGATTGCATTCATGTACTCATCAGCACGATTCCGCATTACTCTGACCTTACATTCTGAGCACGCTTATACTGCGCACACACTTACACCACCCTCTAAGCTTTTCATAAGCTTATACACGATTGATGCATGTAGGTGATGCCAGGACGCAGCCGTAGTCTTGCTGCAGTTGGAGTGTGCAGCCGAGCTTCTAGAGTTTTTATTACTTTTAGTATATTGTATTTCCCTTCATACGCCTGATACTCAAAGTTTTTTATCATAGTGGATTTTGTGATGGTGTTCTTGTGGTTATTGTTCATGGGTTATGCTTTTGGTTATCCTCATTACGAATCAAATTGATTATTAGAAATCCTCCTTGTAGCATCCTAGGATCGGAACCTAGTATATGGGTGCCGGGAGCCAAGAATGGGGTACTACGAAGGTTGTCGGCGCCGGATTCGGCAATCGAAAATTTTGTGAGCCCGGTTTCTAAGTTCGGGGTGTGATAGAAGTGTAGGGCACAAATATTAGCCTGATTCGTCGCTCATGTGGGCCACAAAATAGAAAATATTGTTGATTGTTTAAACTTTCCAGGCTCACTGTGATGTTTGTTAGAAGTGGACACTGCCCAAGTCAGAACTTTTAGGGCCCACGACAAGCTGGCCAACAAGGTGGATGGCTCAGATTACTCTGTTGTGCTCCATAAGTCATGGTACTAAAAGTTTAGTAGAAGAGGAAGTGAACACGTTGCAAACCACGATCCATTCAACAAGATAACTACGATCCATGCACATGACAACTATGACCCATGCAAACCACGACCTAAATGGGCCCACATTGATGTATAGTATAATCTATGTCACCCATCATTTTTGCCATGTCATTTTATGAGCAGAGCACAAATATCAGCCTGATCCAGTGCTCATGTGGGCCATAAAATAAAAAATATTGGTGACTGTTGAAACTTTCCACGCTCACTGTGATGTTTCTTAGAAGTGGACACTGCCCAAGTCAGGACTTTTTGGGCCCATGGCAAGTTGGCTGACAAGGTGGATGGATCAGATCATCCCATTGTGGACCATAAGCTATGGTACCAATGGTTTGGTAGAAGAGGAAGTGAACCCGTTGTAAACTACGATCCATGCAACATGACAACCACGATCCATGCACATGACAACCACGACCCATGCAAACCACGACCCAAATGGGCCCACATTGATGTATGTGCATAATCTATGCCACCCATCCTTTTTGCCATGTCATTTTATCGGCAGGGCACAAATATCAACCTGATCCAACGCTTGTGTGGGCCACAAAATAGAAAATATTGGTGATTGTTGAAACTTTACAGGCTCATTATGATGTTTGTTAGAAGTGGACACTGCCCAAGTCAGGACTTTTTGGGCCCACGACAAGGTGGATGACTCAGATTACTCCATTGTGGGCCATAAGCCATGGTACCAAAGGTTTAGTAGAAGAGGAAGTGAACAGACTGTAAACCACGATCCATATAACATGACAACCACGGACTATGACTCATGCAAACCACGACGCAAATGGGCCCACATTGATGTATGTGTATAATCTATGCCACCCATCCTTTTTGCCATGTCATTTTATGGGTAGGGCACAAATATCGGCTTGATCCAACGCTTGTATGGGCCACAAAATAGAAAATATTAGTGACTGTTGAAACTTTTCATGCTCACTGTGATGTTTGTTAGAAGTGAACATTACCTAAGTCAGGACATTTTGGGCCCACGGCAAGTTAGCCGACAAGGTAGATGGATCAGATCACCCCATTGTAGGTCATAAGCTATGGTACCAATGGTTTGGTAGAAGATGAAGTGAACGCGTTGCAAACCACGATCCATGCAACATGACAACCACGATCCATGTACTTGACAACTACGACCCATGCAAACCACGACCCAAATGGGCCCACATTGATGTATGTGCATAATCTATGCAACCCATCCTTTTTGCCGTGTCATTTTATGGGCAGGGCACAAATATCAGCCTGATCCAACACTCGTGTGAGCCACAAAATAGAAAATATTGGTGACTGTTGAAACTTTCCACGCTCACTATAATGTTTGTTAGAAGTGGACATTGCCCAAGACAGGACTTTTTGGGCCCACGACAAGTTGGCCGACAAGATGGATGGATTAGATCACCCCATTGTGGGCCATAAGCTATGGTACCAATGGTTTCGTAGAAGAGGAAGTGAACATGTTGCAAACCATGATCCATGCACCATGACAACCACGACCCATGCAACATAACAACTACGACCCATGCAAACCACGACGTAAATGGTCCCAAAATGGGGTGATTCGATCCATACACCTTGTCGGCCAGCTCGTCGTGGGCCCAAAAGTCCTAAAATGGATAGTGTCCACTTCTAACAAGCATCACGGTGAGCCTGGAAAGTTTAGACAATCACCATGGTTTTCCATTTTGTGGCCCATACGAGCGCCGGATCAGGTTGATATTTGTGCCCTACCCCAAAAATGACACTGCGAAAAGGATAGGCGGCATGGATCATACACATACATCAATGTGAGCCCATTTGGGTCTTAGTTTGCATGGGTCATAGTTGTCATGTGCATGGATCGTGGTTGTCATGTTGCATGAATCGTGGTTTGTAACGTGTTCACTTCCACTTCTACTAAACCTTTGGTACCATGGCTTATGACCCACAATGGAGTAATCTGAGACATCCACCTTGTTGGCCAGCTTGTCATGGGCCCAAAAAGTCTTAACTTGGGTAGTGTCCACTTCTAACAAACATCACAGTGAGGGTGGAAAGTTTCAACAATCACCAATATTTTCTATTTTGTGGCCCACACGAGCACTGAATCGGGCTAATATTTGTGCCCTGCACATAAAATGACATGGGAAAAAGGATGGGTGGCATAGATTATACACATACATCAATGTGGGCCCATTTGGGTCGTGGTTTGCATGAGTCATAGTTGTCATGTACATGGATCATGGTTGTCATGTCGAATGGATCGTGGTTTGCAACGTGTTCACTTCCTCTTCTACTAAACCTTTGGTACCATGGCTTATGGCCCACAATGGAATAATCTGAGCCATCTACCTTGTTGGTCAACTTGTCGTGGGCCCAAAAAGTCCTGACTTGAGCAGTGTTCACTTATAACAAACATTACAGTGAGCCTGAAAAGTTTAAACAATCACCAATATTTTCTATTTTGTAGCCCACACGAGCGCGGGATCAGGTTGGTATTTGTGCCTTACCCCTAAAATGACACTGCAAAAAGGATGGGCGGCATAGATTATACACATACATCAATGTGGGCCTATTTGGGTCGTGGTTTGCATGGGTCATAGTTGTCATGTGTATGGATCGTGGTTGTCATGTTGCATGCATGGTGGTTTTCAACGTGTTCACTTCCTCTTCTACTAAACCTTTGGTACCATGGCTTGTGGCCCACAATGGAGTAATCCGAGACATCTACCTTGTCGGCCAGCTTGTCGTGGGCTAAGAAAGTCCTGACTTAGGCAGTGTCTACTTCTAACAAACATCACAGTCAGCCTAGAAAGTTTAAATAATCACCAATATTTTCTATTTTGTGGCCCACACGAGCCCTGGATCAGGCTGATATTTGTGCCCTACCTCTAAAATGACACTACAAAAAGGATGGGCGGCATGGATTATTCACATACAACCAAGACCCATATAACTTCACAACCACGACCCATATAATATGACAACGTTGACTCTAGCTACATGACAATCACGATCCATATAAAGGGTCGTGGTTCACATGCACAATGGATCGTAGTTTTCATCCACAAAGGGTTGTGGTTGATATTTGACCCTACTCCTAAAATGACATAACAAAAAGGATGGGCAGCATGGATTATTCACATACATCAATGTGCGCCCATTTGGGTCGTGGTTTGCATGCGTCTTAGTTGCCATGTTATATGGGTCGTGGTTGTCATGTTGAATGGATTGTGGTTTTCAACGTGTTCACTTCCTTTTCTACCAAACCATTGGTACCATAGTTTAAGGCCCAAAATGGGGTGATCCGATCCATTCACCTTGTTGGGCAGCTTGCCGTGAGCCCAAAAAATCATTCCTTTTCTACCAAACCATTAGTACCATAGCTTAAGGCCCACCATTATTTTCTATTTTGTGGTCCACACGAGCACCAGATTAGACTTATATTTGGGCCCTATCCCTAAAATGACACGATAAAAAGGATGGGCGGCATAGATTATACACACACATCAATGTGGGCCCATTTGGGTCGTGGTTTGCATGGGTCGTAATTGCCATGTTATATGGGTTGTGGTTTTCATGTTGAATGGATCGTGATTTTTAACTTGTTCACTTCCTTTTTTATCAAACCATTGGTACCATAGTTTAAGGCCCACAATGAGGTGATTCGATCCATCCATCTTGTTGACCAGCTCGCCGTGGGCCTAAAAAATCCTGACAACCATGACCCATATAACATGATAATTACGACCCATGACAATCACGACCCGTATAACATGACAACCACGACCCATATAACTTGGCAACTACAACCCTTGACAACCACGACCCATATAAACATGACAACCACGACCCATATAACTTTACAACCACTACCCATATAATATGACAACCTCGACCCTTGCTACATGACAACCATGATCCATATAAAGGGTCGTGGTTCACATGCATAATGGATTGTGGTTTTCATCCACAAATGGTCGTGGTTGATATTTAACCCTACCACTAAAATGACCCAACAAAAAAGGATGGGCGGCATAGATTATATACATACATCAATGTGGGCCCATATGGGTCGTTGTTTGCATGGGTCGTTGTTGTCATGTTATATGCGTCGTGGTTGTCATGTTGCATGGATCATGGTATCCACGTGTTCACTTCCTCTTATACCAAACCATTGGTACCATAGCTAAAGGTCCACAATGGGGTGATCTGATCCATCCACCTTGTCAGCCAGCTCATCGTGGGCCCAAAAAATCCTGACATGGGGTGATCTGATCCATCCACGTAGCCCTAAAATGACACGACAAAAAGGATGGGCGGCATGGATTATTCACATACATCAATGTAGGCCCAACTAGATGGTCCTTGCCAAGGCCTATAAAATAAAGACTTCGACTCGTATAGCATGACAACCACGAACCTTACCTCATGACAACCACGACCCTTACCTGGGTTGTGGTTGTAATGCGGTAAGGGTCATTGTTGTAATGTGGTAAAGGTCGTAGTTGTCATGGGTCGTGGTTCTCATGTTATATGGGTCGTAGTTGTCATGGGTCGTAGTTATCATGTTATATGGGTCGTGGTTCACATGTTATATGGGTCGCAATTGTTACATGCTCACATCCTTTACTACCAAATGAAATGATAGTCATTGATACAATAGCCTAAGACATACAATAGGGTGATCCATTCCGTCCACCTTGTTGGCCTGTTTGGCGTGGGCCCAAAAAAGTCCTGACTTCGGCAGGGTCTTCTTCTAACAAACATCACAGTGAGTGAGCCTAGAAAGTTTCAACAGTGGGTTCCATTGTCTCCATTGTTTTCTATTATGTGGCCCACACGAGCTCCGAATCAGGCTGATATTTGGGCCCTAGCCATTAAAATGATACGACAAAAAGGATGGGGGACATGAATTATACACATACATTAATGTGGGCCCCATGAGCTTGGTCCTTGCCCGCATGCAAAAAAGGGTTCCGTATACATTACTTTCTTGGCATTAAATACGACGTAACTTCTTCTTCCTTGAAAAACCATACAACTACTAAAACAAGGACAAGGGCATTTTGGTCCAAGTAATTTTTAGAAGTATGTGAGAAGGCCCTTCTTAGAATATATGCTTTCTAGGTAATTGACCCAAACTTCGAGGTGTGTACCGTCAATTTCCCTGGGAAACGGATTGGCTACTCCCCCTACCACCAGCCAATGGCTGGTGTTCGGTGCTCTCTGGGCCCCACCATGATGTATGTGTTTCATCCATGCCGTCTATCTACTTTTATAGATCATTTTATAATATTACACAAAAAATGATGTATATAAAAATCTCAAGTGGACCACAATACAGGAAACAATGTTGAATGAACGTTGACCATTAAAAACTTTTTGGGGGCCATAAAAGTATTGGATCAAGCTGATCTTTGTCTTTTCCCTTCATTTGGGTCTTTATGATCTAATCAACGGATTGGATGTCAAATAAACAGTACAGTGGGCCTTTGGAGGATTTAAATGATGGATATCCAATCACTATTGTTTTCCTGTGGTGTGGTCCATCTAAGATTTATTTCCATCTTATTTTTAGAATAAAGCCCTAAAATGATCTTTAAAAATGGATGGACGGAATGGATGAAACACATACATCATGGTGGGGCCCACATAGCACTGACCACCAGCCACGGGGCTGGTGTCAGGGGCTGTAGCCAATCGGTTTCCATTTCCCTAAATAACATAATGTTAAGGCTGACTGAGCTTTGCAAGGTCAACACGGTATCCGAGTCATGATATATCTTGGCACGTCGGATCCAAATTTACGCACCCCGTTTAACGCTCAAGCTTGTGGGCCCAGTATATTGTATACGTAAAATCAGTTCCGTCTGATCACGTTTTATCCTCGATCATAAGACCTGAGAAAATTTTCAGCGAGACCCACCACTAAGGTGAGCCACGCCACAGGGAACCATTGCCACACCACAAGCAACCATGAGAATAGGATGCAGCCATAGGCTTTTTGTGTGGTGCCACCCTATTGTATATCTTTCATCAAACTCATTAATTAATCAGGTGCAACTCCTTAGAATGAAGTGAAAATATTAAATTGCTTTTCTGCTGCTTCCATCGGTGTCGGAGCTTTCTCTATGCCTGATATTTGTATATACTGTTCGAATGATGTTTCTAACCTGATGGACGGAGTGGATTTACGTAGAAAACAAGAGGGATGCGTTAAACAGTTGTTATACACGATTGTAGTCCGCATGTGCGATCGCAAGTGGACTTTGGAGGGCTCTTATAGCGTGTGCAATTAGCAAACCTATTTCTATATGCATCGGTAAATTCACTACGCAAGCGAATTGGGCGGTGTGTTGTTGTCACCATGCTGTATGTGTTATATCTAAACCGTCCATTCACTTCACAAGAACATTTTAGGGCATTACCCTAAAAATAAGGAAGATCCCAAGCCCAACTATCTATACAACAGAAAATGGCGGGTATATATATATATATATATATATATATAGTACCATTTCCATCAGGCCCACCTCACAATACCATTTCCGACAGAGGTAACTTCATAGAACCTATGTGCGAAATGGTACTGTGAGGTCGACCTCAAAGTTACGTAAGTCCATCATGGTACCATAGTGATGGTACTATGATGTGGACCTCACGGGAACTTCCCATGATGTTGAGTCATGTGGGCCCCACCGTGATGTATGTCCAACATCAATACTATGCATTTGATAGGTCCCATTTAGGTTACGGGATATCTCAAAAATCAGCCATGTATGGAACTCAGGTGGGGCATACCATATAAAACAACGTGAAGACATGCCTAAAATATATAAAAGCACTCGGCAAAGCCACCTGAGTTTTGGATGCAGTTGAAACTCTCTAACCCTCGTCCAAGTGGGACACATACAATAGATGAGATAAATTTGTGAACTACGTTTAAGTGAGCCCAATAAATGATTATAAATATTTTAATAGGAGGATAACTCTTGTCAACTGTTGTACATATCATGGTGGGGCCCACACAGATCGACCTCGTGAGAAGTTCCCGTGAGATCGACCTCATAGTACCATTTTCCACACACACACACACACACACACACACACACACACACACACATATATATATATATATACACACACACACACACACACACACACAATGCGCTCGAGCTGATTTTAATGCTCCATGAGGTCGAGCTGTGTGGGCCCCACCGTGATGCGTTTCGAACATCTACCCCATCAGTCAAATACACCATTCCATCGTGGACCTAGGTCTCAAAAATCTAGTCAATCCGTGACTTGTGTGGGCCACACCACATACAGAAGTGGAGAGGGGTCATGCACCATTAAAACATTCATAATCATTTTTTGGGCCCACCAAGATGTGGTTTGCAAATCCAGCCCATCCATTATGTGTGTCCCACTTGGATAAGGGTTCAGACCAAGTTTCAGTAGCATTCAAAACTCAGGTGGGTCCCACCAAGTGTTTTATATGTTTTTGGCATGTCTTCACATGATTTTAGATGGTATGGCCCACCTGAGTTCCGTATACGACTGATTTTTGGGATATCCCATAATTTAAAGGGGACCCATCAAATGCACAGTGTTGATGGTCGACACGCATCACGGTGGGGCCCACACAGCTTGACCTCATGGGAGGTTAAAATAAGCTCGAGCGCATAGTACCTTTTCCCTATATATATATATATATATATATATATATATATATATATATATATATATATATATATATATATATATATATATACAGAAATGGTCTCTTGCGCACAAGGCCGCATGGAGATTTTATGCAAGCTTTTCATATGAGCTGTTAGATTATACTCACGGCTAGGTTCAGCATTTGTGAGAATGAGAAAGCCTCCGAAATAATGAATCGCGGCGATACTTTTGTACTCTTACGCGATTGCATGTTGTACGGCTTGAAAACTATTGGACAGTGCTCTTTGGTTCGATCATGATGTACCTATTTTATCCATGCCGTTCATCTAATTTTTCATATCATTTTCAACCATGAGCCCAAAAACAAAGTAGATCTAAATCTCAAATGGACCTCGCCATAGGAAAACAGTTGTGATTGAACACCCATTGTCAAAAACTACCTAGGGCCCACTATAATGTTTATTTGCAATCCAACCTATTCGTTAGGTCACACAGACATGGATGATGAGAAAATAAAAATATCCAATTCATCCAAATTAAACTTGTGGCCCTCAAAAAGTTTTTAACAGTGGGCCAATGATTCTCATCATTAAAACATTCGTAGGGCCCACCGTAACGTTTACTTTCCATCCAATCTGTTCATCAGGTCACACAGACTTGGATGAAGAGAAAAAAAATATCATATTAATCCATAATTTTTGTGAACTTGAAAAGGGTTTCAATGGCAGGCGTTTAATCCCCCACTACTTTTTATATTGTGGTCCACTTAGTTTTTAGATCTGTCTTATTTTTAGGCTTAAGTATTAAGAGTAGATCACCAAGTGGACCAACGGTTTGGATATAACTCATACCTCATGATGGACCCACATAACTTGGTGATGTCAACACACTAGCCAATCCGCTTCCTTCGCACACACGATGAAATTGGATTGCGTACTAAATTACTCAGCACGCTTTTATCATTCTAAGTAGATTTTGTTGGGACCACCATAAATGTATGTGGTTTATCTATGCCGTCCATTTGTTTTTTCATCTCATTTCAAGGGTTGAGCCCAAAATTGAAGCATATTCAAAGCTCAAGTGGACCATACCACAGGAAACAATGGAAATAATGATCCACAGTTGAAACTTTTCTAGGGCCCGCAATAATATTTACTTGTCATCCAACCTGTTCGTAAGATCACACAGATATGGATGAAGAGAAAAATACAAATATTAGCTTGATACATAACTTCTTTGGCCGCCAAGTATTTTTCAATGGTATTCATTTAATTCGCACTGTTTCTGTGATGTGGTCCACTTGAGGTTTGGATATACTTTATTTTTGGTCTCAAGCCCTAAAATTATCTGTTAAAATAGATGTACGAAGTGGATAGAGTACATAGATCACAGTGGGCCCCACTGCAGGCAACGACAATGATGGTGGAGCGATTGGTGTGATCCAACGACTTTTATTCAAATGCGAATAAATGTTGCGTGCGTTCATGATTCATGTGGTGTAGTCCACTTGAGCATCCGATGTGCCTCATTTTTGGGCTCATGCACTAAAATAATCTGTCCAAAAATATGGACGGGGTGGATAAAACATATAGATCACAGTGGGCCCCAAAGAGTCACCACTAGAACCGTCCGTCTCTAGCCGGGTCCAGTGAAATCAAATTGCGTACTGAGTTACAGAGTAGGCTTTTATCATGTTGCAGCAAAACTATGTGTGTGGTTTATCCACGCCATCCATCCATTTTTTCAGTTCATTTTATGGGTTAAACCCAAAATTGAAGCATATCCAAAGCTCAAGTGGAGCACACCATAGGAAATAATGTAAATCGAATGTTCGCCTTTGAAAAATTCTTCTGACCAGAGAAGTTTTGGCTCAAGCCAATATTTGCATTCATCCATGTCCATGTAATCTTATCTAGTAAATTGGATGAACGGAGTGAATAAAATAGCTAAATTATAGTGGGCCCGACAGAGTTTACTTAGTACGATAAGCGTACTTGGTTACTCACTACGTAATGAGCTTCCGTTCTGATGAGGGTGGTACCCATGCATCCAGGGGACACGGATTGCCTTCTAAGGCAACGTCACCAGATTACTACTACAGGGCCTCACCATGATGTACATGTTTAATCCATGTCGTCCATTCATTTTGAATGCTTATTTTAATGCATGACCTAAAAATGAGGTTTATCCAAATCTCAAATGGACCACACCACAAGAAACAACAGTGATTCAACGCTCACTATTAAAAACTTCTTAAGGGCCATAGGATTTGGATGAAATTATTATTTTTTTCTCATCATCCAAGTTTGTGACCTAACGAACAAATTGGATGGCAAATAAACCCTACAGTGGACCCTAGGAAGTTTTTAACGATGGGTGTTTAATTACCACCGTTTTCCTGTGGTGTGGTCCATTTGAGATTTGGATCTACTTATTTATTTATTTATTTTTATTTATTTATTTATTTTTTAATGTTCAAAAATGATCTGAAAAATTAGACGAAGAGCATGGATAAAACACATATATCATGATCGGCCCATAGAGCACCATCCAATAGTTACCTAACTCCGTACATCATGCCATTCCTGTAAGCGCGAGAGTCTCGGTGCGAGTCATAATTTTCGAGACTCTCTTATTCGCAATGCCGTTGAATCCCAGCCATGAGTGTAATCTAACAGCTCACATAATGCTCGCATGAAAGCTTCGTGAGACCTTGTGCCCAGGAGACCGGGACTCTCTCTCTGGGTCCGCCTAAGCCTTTTGGGTTCATGCCCTAGAGTCATGTTGCCAAATTAATGGACGGTGTGGATATAACACATGCAGCATGGTGGGGCTTAAGGAAATTGGTCACGTCAACGCACCACGGTGTCAGTGGTGTGTGGCAAACCACGCAATCTCATTTAAGGTTTAGACCTCCCTGACGAATCAGGCACTTTCACTCAGTAGCCACTACAACCTCAACTAACGGTCACATCAATTTTCTCTAGCCATCTATTTGTTTAGTATGCTGTGTCCCACCTGTTATATGTTAGATGGGGAGGGCTCTAACACGCGTTTGGCATTGCCAAACCTCTAAATATCCTTTCTCGTCTGATTCTTGTGTTACGTGCAACCATATAATATTGTGGTACGCATCACGCACGATGCTCATGGTGTTAAAAACCATTTCTAAAAGGGGGATCGTGACAGATTTTTTTCGACCCAAACAGGTGGGGCCCACCTTTCGATGATTTTTTATTTTTATTTTTATTTTTATATATAGAGTGTGTTGCATCACGGGACAAGACACCGGCCATTTCTCGTGATCCTATTAATCTATCTAATGGCTTGAAAATTGAAAACTATAGCCAATGGTCTACATATAGTGGAGCATAATCAGACGGCTACGATCATTCGAGGATAAAGACCTGGAGTCATCAAGTCGTATCGACAACAGGCCCACCCAATTAACGTTTGGATCACCAAAAGAGGGTGCCTTTGCTTCGTCAAGCAAATTGCTCCGTCGAACCTTCTATGGGATTAGTAGAAATTGTGGGCTGCTACGTCTCCAGTGTATGTGGGGCACACCTTCGGTGATTGGTCGATTCATCAGCTGAGAACCGTTATAAACAGTTCGGGCTGTTGTCCCTTTTTCGGTTTTAATTTTATTGACATGAATTGTGCAGCATGCCAAAATTGAACGTACGGCTCAACTCGTACCCAACAACTACGAACCCATTCGTCAAGATAGGCAGATATTATTAGGAGAACCGTAGAAGCACACCGAGATGAATTAGGTAGGGTAATTCAATCGCACCTAGAAAGCACGATACAAACACTCCAAATTTTAATTTAGAAAAATTCTTTCAAAAAAAAAAAAAAAACCAACCATATCATAAAGCGATAGATATCACTATGAAAGCAGATAATTACAAAAGTAGAGAGATTATCCGATTCGAACAACCTCGAATCAACCAAGTTACACCCTTAAAACCCTGGAACGAATTAGAAAACCTTGGAATTACCTCACAATCCCAATTACACTCAAATATATAGCCTTTGGAAGAATCACAATCAGAATAGGAAACAAATCCCACCCTGTTTCTGAATGATTAATTAAGACTTCAAAAACAACAATTTCCACAATGTCTTCCATCATTGAAATGTAACTTCTTATCATCTTCTTTTATTTTTGCCTTACATCATAGCTCCACCATTGCTTCTCGTGCACACTCCGTTCTCCTTTTACGCCTTTGTCAAGCCTAGATAAGTCGCACAGAACTTGAACTTCTCTGTAGGAACCACCTTGGTGAGCATGTTCGCTGAATTCACACTGGTGTGAATCTTTTC
The DNA here is from genome assembly GCA_021015155.1 of Magnolia officinalis. NCBI lineage: Eukaryota > Viridiplantae > Streptophyta > Magnoliopsida > Magnoliales > Magnoliaceae > Magnolia > Magnolia officinalis. The sequence continues at coordinate 40,146,533 of JAJHSJ010000011.1, forward strand.
CAGAGTCATGCCTCCTTCTTTATGCAGCTTCATGTCCCACTTGCTCATATGGCCCAGATGTGCATGCCATATACGTGCAGACGTGGAATCCGCTATAGCTGTAACGCCCTGAAATTCGGGGGTCGAATATGAACTCAACTCCCGAGTTCCAACGCATCACTTATGCAACATACACAATGATGGTTAAATGTTGTCTGAGTTAGAGCAATAAACATGAATAAGATTATACCAAAACAGTAATTCATACTCCAGTTCAATTCTATAAAGGCAAGCGGAAGACTGAAATTGTATATTTAAGGTGTGTAAAGAAACAAAATTTTATGAACACCAGAGTATGAGCACTAACTGAGTAACAATATACATGTACGATTTCTAAGTCAAAAATCAAAATACAACTCCATAGATAAGCCCTGGAATCCCCGCGATGCAGTCGGCCTAAGCAAAGCAGTCAGAGTACTGCATAAAGGAGAACTCATCCTGGTCCTCGTTGTAGTCGGGTTCCGGCTCTGAACCGATGCGCCGCCTATACCTGCGACAGAGTCTGGTGGGTGTTGCAAACACCGTCCCGTAACGTGGGAGTGAGTAGCTAACTCAGTGGAACAATAAAGCATAGGTTAACATGTTATCAATTCAATCAAGCAGTAATGATAAAGCAGTATAAATCAAACACTTCTATCTACTCTTATTAAGTGCGAGAATGAAATGACATGATGCTGTATGCCCTTGCCAAACCACCCTCATGCGACATCATCTTACGTTCGCGAATGCTTAACTCCCTCAGTGCGCCACATCTACTAAGCACATGCGGTGCGATGATGATCATGATTACCGAGTTATTATTAGTCCATTTCAAACAGCAGTATTGGGAAACTAAGGTACCTCCCTTGTATAATTCCCAAACATGATCCATTCTAGGGTCGTCAATCCTAGTTAATCTCATACGATATTATGGTTCGAGAAGCATAGCGAAGGCATCACAAAGGGCTCGTCACCCGTCAGCGCGGATACAGATCTCACCGTATGCGGCTCAATTGCTGGCCATCAGCTTGAGTACAGGTCTCACCGTACTCGGCTCAATCACTAGCCGTCAGCTCAAGTACAGGTCTCACCGTACTCGGCTCAACTCATACTCTAGTTGCTGTGAAAGACTCGTCGCCAATCACAGACCCTTGGAGTATACTCGAAGATACTACGGAGGACTCGTCGCCCGTCAGCACGAGCACAGGTCTCACCGTACTCGATTCTCGCCGTAAGTATCGACAGATCGAATACAGTGTCCCATACCACCGTATTCGGCTCACGAGGTTGGGTTGCTCAATGGTCACTATGGGGAGGCACTTAGCCCCAGCATATGCCGACAGCTCGGCCACGGTGTCCCACACCACCATGTCCGGCTCATGAGTCTTAGCGGATCGAGGTACCATGGTTAACGGGATCGCCACTGGTAAGTTTGGTACCCTAGGTTCAAGCAGTAGCGACCAAACATGGTGAACACACATTCACATATCGGTTTACTTGACGAGCCTAACTAGCTCGAGCGCACCACAAGTTGGGCGATATGAAGCGCAAAAGCACTCCGTGTGGTCAACCACTATCGCCAACCGAAGTACGACTCGGGTTCGTCAGACACATCCCTTATGGCGACATGAATCCCAGCCACAATCTCAAGTCTGGTACCTAATGTCTGTACTATAGACATAGTCCCAAACTCAATCAATTCTCATCAATAGCATGTGGAGTAAAGCATGATAAACAAAGTAATATAAGCATGTGAACAGGCATGTCATAAGGCATGTTATAAGGCATGAAGTAAAGCATGTTGTAAAGCACGAGGTAAAGCATGTTGTAAGCATGTTGTAGAGTACTATACAAATAGGGATACATTTACATACACATCACAAGTGAGTGGTTAGCGCAAACCACCACATGGAGGGTATCCTACATGTCTCTAAGGTAGTCGGGAATTCCATATCAGCACCTATCTAAGGCACTAACACTTAAGCATTTACACTCACAAGCATTTACACAAACACTTAGAGTACACTATTCCAACATACATGACGTATGTTAGCAAAATACGTATTAGGGCTACTCTTTCGCCGAGTGGGTATTTTATCCGTGTATACTATAATTATACAGCAAATAATCATGACAATCGCATTTCCAAAATTTACACATATGCGGTATTTCTAGAATACACAATTTCAACATACGCGGTATTTACAAGCGAACATGTATTACGGCGATTCCTTTCGCCAAACTAGTATTTTATCCATATATTGTATAATCATGCATTAAATAAACATGTCAAACATTTTTTCAAAAAAAATACGTATACGGTATTTCTACGTATACCTAGAGTATGTGAAATTTCATATTCTACAACGTTAATCGAAACAGGAAACGGAAAGCACTTTGTACATGTGCAATTGCATGCAGATCATGAATCTATCATTATCTGACATTGAAAGCGTTGAAAACCGTAACCTATACACCTAAAGTCCTCACCTTTGCCCTTGGAATCTCAACGGATCTGTAAGGTTTGGTGAGCTTCCGTATTCGGGAGTTTTCTTGCCTAAAGAGCGGAATCGGTTAGCCTTTTCACAACCTATAGCCTATATACTTCAAATCAGACCTAGGGTTAGGGTTTCTCACCTTCAAACGGAGTGGATACCACCGGAAAAGCTCCTGGAAAGAGGCGGTGTAGGCCGTGCGATAATCGAAAGCAGCAGGAAGAAGTTCTCCCACAAATCCCAAGCTCTTCTCTCCCTTTTCTCTCTCTCTCTCTCTATAGGGTTTTATCCCAAATTCGTACGGCTGTGAGAGGGGCTGTTCTAAGCTCCTTTTATAGCCAAAAACCTCCCTAAAATAGGCTCAGGTTCAAGGGTTACTGCTAATATAGGCATTTCGTCACTTTTCCAGTTCAAAAGAAAGGTTCTAGTGGCCCTCCTTGAGCCAAACGTCAGACTTAAGCTCACCACACATGGATCTATGTGGGATTACGTTTTCGACTCGATCGGATTCCCAGATTGCACGTGGCGGACCACTTTCAGTTCAACGGTCAGTGGGCCACGATCCGAAATTCCAAGTACATGTAAATGTTCCTAAAATTTTTCTTAATCCGAGGGTGTAATTTAGTCTGATTTTGACGGTCTGGTTGCTTAATACTGATGCGCAAGTGAATGGTGCCAGATCACTATTCCAGATATTTATTTTGTAAAGGGAATAGTGTTTTTCACACTCCCTCGCTCCGGATCCAAACGAATGGCCGTGAGACATCGGCTGGACCTGATTTTTGAGATGATTATCAAGCCCAGTGAGGCGGTCCTAGTTCCTTAATTTCGTGTTAATCGGACTTCTGATGTGCGATCTAGACCTAATACGAAGTTTCATTCATTCCGAGAGCAGCCCGGGTAATGAGTTTGGTTCTAAACTTTAGGGTAACCTAGAGTCACTGATTTTGCAAGTTTTGGGTCTTGCAGATCGTATTTAAAGCGATCCCAACGGATTTCATGGCTAATCGAGTTTTGCACTTAATTAACTTTGTTAAATTTCTAAAGGATTTAATCCTAATTGATTTCTGGTCGAGGTGGTACTCGAGTCAGAGTACAGAAATTTTACGGGTCGTTACAATAGCTGTTGCAGCTCCACATGTTGAAGTACTCTCGATTAGCCTGTAAATATTTGTGCCTTTGTGCTCTCATGATTACAAGCACCCATTTTGAAATTTTAAAGATCCCATTAAAACTGGTGAAGTTGCACCCTATTGTTTCAAGTGCACCGAGAGAAATCAAATTCTTCTTCATATAAGGAACATGCCCCACCTTAGTCAAGGTATGCTCCATTCCATCAAACATCTTGATACGTACAGTACCAATAGCCACAATATTACATGCATTGTCATTGCCCATAAATACATGTCCACTATTGCACTCCCTGTAACTGACGAACCAACTTCGATGAGTAGTCATGTGATATGAAGTCCTTGTGTCAAGAATTCACTCGTCTCTACAATCATCGTATAAGTGTCCAATTATAGACACTAACAATAGATCACCTCCGCTTGTCTCTTTATTAGACACAACAATATTTGCCTCCTTAGAAAAAGACTGTATTCTCTTTCTTTTAGGATTTGTACAATTCTTCTTTATGTGCTCTGACATCTCACAATCCAAGCACTTTAACTTTTCCTTGCCCTTGCCCTTGGATTTGGATCTTGATATAGAGGATCCTGTTACCGCTTAGAATTTCTACCTCTCGTAAACGAAGCATCGATAGAGGCCCCCATGCTACCATTCTTCTTTCTCATTGCCTTTTCCTGAAGGCTGAGATAATGGTATCAACACTAAGAATCGTGTTATCAGTGCACAAGGTGTTTTTAAAAGACTCATACAAAACAGGAAAAGATTCAACAAAATATATGCTTGATCCTCTTCATCGACCATTACCTCCACATCCAACAAATTGTTGATCTTATTAAAATTGCTAATGTAGCCTTCAATATCTCCTCCCTCTGCCATCTTGAAGTTGAACATCTGCAGCTTCAAGTGTAGACAATTTTCAAGAAACTTCTTAATGAGATTGTAGTTAGACCGATACTATTGAAGTATGGATGTATGTATAACACCCATACTTTTCAGTACTCGGGCATTACCATAAGGACCTAATTTAGGTTGAACGCAAAACCTGATTTAATTAAACACTTACCCTTACTCGAATTTGAATCCAACCGTTAGTGGAAATCTTCAACGTAGATTGACCCATAAACCGTCGTCTTTCAAGATGGACCATCACATCATCTAGAGAAACGCATTGAACCTCGTGAGGCTTAATTATAGGAACCTAATTGGGATAAAATGTCAGACGATATCCTATTAGATTGATTAAGCAGTGGAAAATCAGTTTCAGGACTTAAGTCACTAGATTCATCATTCCTTAGGCTTACAACCAATATTTGGGTGATCCATCTCTATAAATCACCTCAATAGACAGATTAGACTGTCCAATGTCAATATCAAACTTCAAGGATCACTAATGGTTAGGTTTGAAATCCATCAGACCGTCGGATGGATGGAAATCATAGTTTGAACCCAAAAATAAACGTTGTATGACCCATCTAGTTAAAATGACATCAGTTTAAAATATATAGTGGCCCTGGGTGGCTCATTAGTTAGATGAATGGTTGTGATCACGGGATTGGACCACAGATCATCGCGAATCAATAGTGGTCGGCACTTAATGACCATAATTCAGATGATATGGCCCACCTGAGTTTTGGATCTACAAGACCCTTGACCAAAGGCCCTAGTTAGAACCTCCGAAGAAAATGAACTGTGCGGATTGGACCAAGCATCACTGTGGACCCCGCATTAGATCTGCGCTTACACAAGCAAGTACACAACCGATGTGCACCAAATATTATTTTCGGTCAAATTGGCTTTGACCTGCCAGTAGCTGAAAGATGAAAGGATTCTTCTTCCTTTCTTTTTTCCACCAAGCGAAATTCAAATCTACAACCTCCATTTGAGTTGGATGTGGCCCACCATCAGCGTCCCCTTTGAAGATCCAAACCGTTCATATTATGGAGGACCCAAAGCCGTGCAATTGTTGCCTAGTTCCACCCGATGCCTCACACACGTGTGCCACAAACACCAGTGTAAGCAGGCTGTCGTTGTCGGACGAAAATTTTAAAAAACGGAAACATGTTGCTTGCTATGATGGCGATCCGCGTGGTGCTGAATCTCTGCATCCCAACCGTTGGAGTAAATCCATCTTAGCCATCCATTCTCTTCGTGCGGTTTAGGGTTTTTGGGCAAAACCACGACAAGTTTTTTCTGCGCCCGTTGTTTTCATCCGCCTCCCTTCCATAGAATAAATCTGGGTCATCCATCCTTCATCAAGTGGCTCTGAAGAGCTAGGGCAAACGTTAAAGGAGGGAGGATCAAGCACCACTCCACTGCCTCCTCTGTTTCCTTCAAAAATCCTAGAAAACAGCCGCAACATTCAAGTGTTGAACCCACCAGAAAAACCTCCATTAAGCTTCTATCTAAGCACTCTCCGAGCTCCCTTGGGGTCATCCACACCCTACATGACAACCAGATCGAAGGAAAATTGAACAACATGGAATCCGCCATGATCATCCTTCTCCTTCCTCGCTTGAAGATCGAGTCCGTGTGATCAATGGTGGGCCCCATTTCGAGATCAGAGAAGCTCATTAGATGGCCCGTTTTGTTAGCATTCCATCCTTGAACCAAACCTATACCCATCTCATCTGTGCAAGACCGAAACTCAACGACGTCAGTGCATGATTGTTG